>CAHIKZ030000766.1:1385000-1397500 GCA_903632075.3 Acanthosepion pharaonis
TGTACAGGCGTATAATAATGTCTCTGAATGCGTGCACAGCTTCACATTGCAAATGGCAGCTTTAATGGGCATTAAATAATAATCGATTGTCTTCTATTTGTTAATCAGGTGTAAAATAAAAGCCGAATATTCTAAAAAAGAAATTGCTTCCGGAATTCTCGCGTGAAAAAACTGATTGAACGGAAAGGAATTGGCATTTTTTTTTTATTCGGATGAAATTATTGGAGACATTTTTGGAACGATGTAATCTATAGGAGTTGTTCACAACAGCCGCTGTTAGCTTTAAAACCAAAGGCAATTTGCAAGAGCTTATGACAATAATAAAATACCAGCATTTTGAATCTAAGCGTTGCTGAACCTTCTACACGTACGTATATCAAAATATGATATGTGTATTGGCTCTAAATGAGCAACCTGTAGATCCGAGATTGAATTTCACTCGGGTTCGTAACATTCACATACGCAAAAATATCCTTGGGATATATATGAATCCATCTCTTTCCCCCAGCTATGGGTTAAATCGAAGGACAGACTGGGTCCTATAGCCTTGGTTGGCAATCAGTCTCCGCAGAAAGAAACGTCAACCTATTGCCTTATTTTTATTCAGTCAATCATGAACCGAAAGAGACGTGTTAAAATTTGGTGCTGAACATTGTTCTGTGTTAAGAATAATCCAAATATATTCCTTCCGTGTTTTTCTGCTTATCAGACGCATCTTTTTCTTACAAAATAGGAAGGCAGATATTGCAGAGACTTCTTCATCGCTTATGAACTAACCCAGATCGTTAAAGAACTCACCCGAGTCCCGGATGTGACGAGACAGAAGGAGAACCTTCTCGAACTTTTCTAACATCCGGCCCTGACAAATAAAGGCTCAATAAAAAGTTTTACCTCCGCCATTAGCACGTCAGACCATTCTCGAGTCCAGATTGACTCCAAACCAATGACATCTCCTGATTTACCATTCCATAGAACAGTTTTTCGCTACGCAGAGACAAACTGGGATAGCTTCCGGTCATATAGGCCGGAAGCTCCTCATCAAACCTTCTTCAAACATGCTGCCGCCAAAACTGCTGCCCTAATCTCCGAATGGATCCTTTCTGGAAGGCAGTGTTTTATAACTGTTGCAGTTTTTTGTGTATATGTATGTACTAGTGAGCAAGTCAAAATGAGTTGACTCACTTTATAGTCCACCAATAGAAGGTTAACCAATCAGAAGACGTAAAATATTCAATCCGTCGTGTATAAAGGCGGCCATTTTGTTTACTCTCTCCGAATGTCCAGTGCCAACTTGTCAGGCGAAAGAACAGAAGGAAGAACTACTGAACTACGCTCTGCTACTTTTACCGGGATATCCACTGCTAACCTGAACTACGCTTCCCTACTGTCTTCGAAATATTCACTGCTAATCTTTGGATTCTATACTCAAAGACAACCGCCATCATGGACAACAATAACCACAAAACATTCAGCAAAAATCAGTCAGTCCTGATTATCCTTCAATGTTCTGCAGCTATATCTCACCGGAACCACAACTTCAAAATCTATAGAAAGGAGCCGTTTAGTCTGGTCCTTAATTCTTTCAGAACTACCTGTAATTGCTGTAAGAGAGTCCCGGAAAACGCAAAGTGAAGCTGCGCATGATCTGTCTCCTTGTACCACTCCAGTAAGTACCTGATTCCTCAAGTTATGTTCTTTATCATTTGTTATTCCTCATTCGTCTTTATCTGGATGAAGAGTTAGTAATCTTCGATCGAATATCAGAGACGACTGACAATATTCTCACAGAATTTCCATCATCCAGCTTTCACATATGCGGCGACTTCAATGTTCACCATAAATTTACATTCCCTCACCACCGATCAGACCCTGAACTACCGGCAGTCACGATGAACGAATGTCTCCTCGAGGAAGTCCGGTGCCTTGAGAGGATAGGCCTCAAATTCACACCCCGTTCCATGTATTGCTCTAGTAAGCATCTGAATCCTCATATTATCCTCTAGCAAAACTGATGAGGAAGGCAGATATTACAGAAACTTCTCCATCGCCTATGAACTAACCTGACCTCCTGTAACTGTCTGTCTGACCTCCTGTCTGTCTGTTCAATCCCATGGCAGATGACAATCCCGGCCTACTCACCGATTATTCCAAAATACGACCACCTAAATCGCCATAATCACGGATTCAGTGCTTACATCGAGGACGTGTTTCCCTGTGGCAAGGACATACAAAACGAGAACCATGATCTCCCGTATGTGTTTCCGCGTGGAACGTCTATAGTACCACATTCGTCTTTATCTAGTATAGTCTTCAGGGTAACGGGTCGGTAATCTTCGATCGAATATCAGAGAGGGTTGACAATATCCTCACAGAATTTCCATCGTCCATCTTTAACATATGCGGTGACTTCAATGTTCACCACAAATTTACATTCCATCACCGCTGATGAACTACCGCCAGTCACAATGAACGGATGTCTATTCGAGGAAGCCCGGCGCTTTGAAGGAATGTTGGGCTTCAAATTCACACCCAGCTCCATGTATTGCTCTAGTAAGCACCTGATTCGTCATGTTATCCTCTAGCAAAACTGATGAGGAAGACAGATGCTGCAGAGACTTCTCCATCGCCTATAAATTAACTTAGATCAGTGAAGAACTCACCCGAGTCCCGGATGCGACGACAGCGGCCCTAGCAAATGCTCAACGAACGTTTTATCCACGCCATTGACACATCAGACCATTTTTGAGTCCAAATTGACTCCAAATCAATGACATCTCCTAATTTGCCATTCCATAGAACGGTTTTTCGCGACGCGGAGGCAAGCTGGGATATAAAAATATATATATCACTACCTAAATCGCTACGGTCAAGGACTTGGTGCCTACAACAAAGACGGGTTTCTCTATGGCAAGGACGCAAAAAACGAGGAGCCTGATCTCTATTATATCTGCTGCCGTGTGGACCTTATCCATAGTACCACATTCGTCTTTGCTCTGTATCGTCTTCAGGGTAAACGGTCGGTAATCTTCCATCGAATATCAGAGACAATTGACAATATTCTCACAGAATTTCCAGCTTTCACATATGCGGAGGCTTCAATGTTCATCGCAAAACCGATGAGGATGGTAGATATTGCAGACTTCTCCATCGCCAATAAACTAAGCCACATCGTTGAAGAACCCACCCGAGTCCCAGATGCGACGGGACAGCGGGATAACTTCCTTGATCTTTTTCTAAAAATGCTCAGCAAAACTTTTACCCCCGCATTGGTACTTCAGACCATTCCTTCGTCAGTGTCCAGGGATTGACTCCAAATCATTGACGTCTCTTGATTTACCATTCTATAGAATGGTTCTTCGTTATGCGGAGGTAGACTGGGACAGCTTTCGGTCCGATATGACGGAAGTTTCTCTCCCAACTTTCTTCAAACAAGCTGCCCACCAAAACTGCTGCCTCCAAAACTGCTTCCCCCAAAACTGCTTCCCCCAAAACTGCTGCCCACAAAACTGATGCCTCCAAAACTGCTTTCCCCAAAACTGCTGCCTCCAAAACTGCTTCCCCAAAACTACTTCCCCAAATCTGCTGCCCCCCCCCAAAACTGCTGCCTCCAAAACTGCTTCCCCCAAAACTGCTTCCCCCAAAACTGCTGCCTCCAAAACTGCTTTCTCCAAAACTGCCCAAAACCCCAAAACTGCTGCCTCAAACTGCTTCCAAAACTGCTTCCCCCAAAACTGCTGCCTCCCAAAACTGCTGCCTCCAAAAACTGCTGACCCCAAAACTGCTGCCTCCAAAACTGCTTCCCCTAAACCTGCTGCCTCCAAAACTGCTGCCTCCAAAACTGCTGCCCTTATCTCCGAATGGATCCTTTCTGGAAGGGAGTGTTTTATATCCACAAAAAAAAAAATTCAGCAAAAACCAGTCAGCCCTGGTTTACTCCTGAATGTTCGGCAACTATATCTCACTGGAACCACTAATTCCAAATCTATGGCAAAGAGCGGGTTAGTCTGTCCCTAAATTCTTTCATAACCGCCCGCAATTGCTGTAAGGGGGTCCCTGAAAACGCAAAGTGCAGCTATGCACGATCTGTCCAGGCCAAGATTGAAAAGAAAAAAAGTGAGTTTTGTGAATTCTGGAAGATCCCCAACCAAATTATGAATATAGACAAAGCGGCTGTGAGTACTATTATAAATGGCCCCGATGTCATATCCACCTCAACAAACAAGGCGAAGTTCTTCGCCTCGATCTTTGCTTCAAAATCAACGCTAGATGACACGTATCACTGAGTACAGATCCAGTGACAGGACTCACCCTCCTGCATAGCAATGAATACTGGACAATCTCCTGAAAGATGAAGAAGAGACTTGAAGCAACAGAAATGTGGTTCTACAGAAAGATGCTGAGGATAATATGGACCGAACATGTGAGCAGCGACAAGGTTTTGGAGAAAATGGAAACAAAAAGGAAATTTATACTTAACATCAGGAACAATTTTCTTTATTTGTTGACAATCTTTTTTCTTTTTTTCTCATTAAATGTTGAATTATAATAAACAAAGAATAAATAAAAGAAAATTTAAGAATTTTAATTATTGTCTCTTTTTTACAAATTATAATAAATTATTTTGCTTGTATTGAATAATAAATTTCGCTACACTTTTCGCCCGATTCATTTAACGCTTCAAAACCCTTCTGGGGTAGAGAGTGTCGGCTTCTAATGCACAGATTATCTAACATAAACTTGATCGATACACTTGAACCCCCAGAAAAAAGCAGGGATTATTTTGCAGTAGTTCAGTATTTCAAAACTCTATCAACTTAACTCAATTAAATAAAAAAAACAGCATCGGTATTCATGTGACAACTTCCTAAAATGATGGATCCTTTAAAAATTGCAAGTGCAGATATCTGTCTATATTTCTGAGATGAGGTATTATGTACATTATTTACATTAGTTGGACTATCACTCATCACTATTTACATTATTCGGATTTTGTCTTCATCTTTGTCGCAATATTTATCACAACGGTTCAGCCGTTGTACGCTCCGGCCTTCTTCAGGTGGTTGAAATGTAGAACTGAACCTTTTATTTCGCTCACTGGGGTAGACTGTTCTGGTTCCACGTGCCATGACTAATGGATGTCAGAAGAAGGCCGGAGCGTACAACGGCCGAAACGTTGTAATAGATATGGCGACAAACATGAGGTCCGAATAATGTAAATAGTGTACATAATACCTCATCACAGAAATATAAACAGATACTGAAGGGTGATAAATATAAAAAAGATGAGGATAGTCCGAATAATGTAAATAGTGTACATAATACCTCATCACAGAAATATAGACAGATACTGAATATGACAACAAAGATGAGGACAATAGTCCGAATAATGTAAATAGTGTACATAATATCATCACAGAAATATAAACAGATACCAAAAAAGATGAGGACAATAGTCGAATAATGTAAATAAATAGTATATAATACCTCATCTCAGAAATATAAACAGATACTGAAGGGTGATAAATATGGCAACAAAGATGAGGACAATAGTCCGAATAATGTAAATAGTGTACATAATACCTCATCTCAGAAATATAGACAGATACTGAAGGGTGATAAATATGGCAAAAAAGATGAGGACAATAGTCCGAATAATGTAAATAGTGTATATAATACCTCATCTCAGAAATATAGGCAGATACTGAAGGGTGATAAATATAGCAACAAAGATGAGGACAATAGTCCGAATAATGTAAATGGTGTACATAATACCTCATCTAAGAAATATAGACAGATACTGAAGGGTGATAAATATGGCGACGAAGATGAGGACAATAGTCCAAATCATGTAAATAGTGTACATAATACCTCATCTCAGATATATAGACAGATAAATAATAAGAAAGGGGGCTTGGAGAATCTGATACTCACAGGTCGATTAGAGAGAAAGAGGCAGAAGGGAAAGCAACGTAAAACATACCTGGCGGGCTTAAGCCAGTAGTTGGGGGAAGTAACAAGGGGGCAAAACTTATTGAGAGCTACGAGGGATAGGGTGAAGTGGAGAGCCATGATTGCCTACGTCCTGAAGGGACACGGCACATAAAAAAGAAAGTAGCAGTATGAGTAGAAATAATAATAGTAGTAGTAGTAGTTGTGTTAATACTGAGTTTGGTTACTTTAAATTTGCCATCATTTCAGCATTATTCTCAGATGGTTGTCTTCTGCGTAATTCTTGTGATAATGTTCTTGCCAATCTGCCTGTTTTTGTGTCTGTGAATATTTTTTCCACGTCCGTACAAATATAATCTAAGTCGGAAAGTTATAGGCTCATTAAAACAAAAAAAAGATAAAAGAAAAACGTGAGAAGCAGGGACGCATGCGCAGAACTACACATTTCGTTTAAACAGGAGAGCTTCTTTTTTTTTCTTTTTTTTTTTTTCGACTTCTTCTTTCGAAGTCCATCGCTTTGCCAACCAAATCCATTCTTTTTAATAACCAATTTTATGTCCTCGTGTTTATGAAAGCGTTAATAAACTTCTAATTCCTCCGACCGACCGTTTTGGTCTTTACACGTCGACCATTCAATTATTATATCCAGATAGATGAACACCGTTTTTTGCTTACTTCAAAAGTAATTCGGGATTTCTCTGTCAGTTTTTTATCCACTATTGTCCGCCGTTTCAAAACCCAAGAGCCACTCACGATAGAGGGTTACTGATTGTAGCCATCACGGGAGCATTCCCATTGGAGTCTGAATGAGGTTGTATGAACGTTAGAGGAGGAAGTAAAAAAAAGGTTAAGATTGTAGCGATCAGGAAGCATCCTTTCCGGGGGGGGGTGAATGAGGCTGTCGCATGAACGTTGGAGGAGGAGTTAAAAAATGCTGATTATGAGGCTATGTAGGATAGATAACGGTTTCTCCTGGACTTAAGAGTTTAAGATTGTAGCAGTCGGGGAAGCATCTTCTCAGGAGACTCTATCGGCTCTTACAAGAACTTCCTTTACCAAATGAAAGTGTACTTGGCAAGTCGGGTCTTGACAAAACCTCTGCTCAACTTGAAATACGATAAATCTATATATAAAATTCAGTGACTTCTTTTAGTCCGTCTGTCCGACATACCCTCTAAAATAGCCATATATTTACCGATCGAAACCAAATTTGCCGGGAAGTGTAAACAAGTAAGAAGATACAAAGAACAGTTGATTTTACTAGGGTTCGTAGCTTAGTACAATAATTTTTATTATTTTATTTTGAAGTTTTATTATTCAACATACATAATACTCACACTATTTTAAAAACCATTTAAAGATTAAAATAGGAAATACTTATTTAATAAAAAGGCAATATTGTCTTTTGTATATCTTTTATTTTTTATATTTCATCGATCGATTTGCGAAATTGATCGAAACGTACTGTTTGTAAATCCCGACAAAAATTTTTAGCGATGACTTAAACCATATTAAATATTAGGTCTGTCCTCAAAGCTATCAACACGTAAAACCAATTGCTGTCGGATTAAAAACACGGCTACCGTCGAGTCAAAAAATTTATTTTTTGCGATATTTTAAGCTTAAAGTATTTAACATTTGTTTCAAATCAGATTAATTATTCTGTTAATCAGCTAATATTCTTCAAATTTTCATTTATTTTAGAGAAAAAACTTCTTCCACGCGAGATTTTTTTTCCACGCAGAATCTGAAAATCAAGTAACATTTTTTTCATCACATCACGTTTCATCTGTCGTACGCTCCGGTCTTATTCAGTTGACTGAAATTTTGAATTGAACCCTTTATTTCGTACACCGGGGTAAATTGTTCTCGTTCCACATGTCATGCCTCTTCTGAATGTCTCATTTATTTCCCTTTAACCCAACTCTCCAAGTTTCGGTTCACCACTGCTGTGGCCTAATATTGAACATTTGGGTCTAGTCACTAACCAACGTCTTTATCCACTGGGCCATATGTCCTTGAGAACATGACCTCAAGAACACAATGCCAGGCCACCGCATTATGGAAGCATTATTAATAAAAAAGAAAAAGTCAACACTCAATAATATCAACTATGATAACGGCCACAATGTGCTGGCCGTGTTTGGAAAATAACACCAGTCGACATTATTTTTTACCCAAATGTTGTTGGGCAACGGGCATATGTTTCTAGGCTATTTTTTCACGCTGAATCTGAAAATCAAGTCCATCTTTTTCATGACATCACGTTTTCACAGTGCAGATAATTTCTATTTTGCTTAAAATAGGCCAAAATTAATTTTTGAGATATTTTAAACTTAAAATAAATAATATTTGTTTTAAATCAGATTAATTATACTTTAAATCAGCTAATATAACTCAAAAAATTTTTCAGAAAAGTTTTATTTCATTTTTGCAAGATTTTAAAAATCGAGAACTAATTTGTCTTTACAAATGTCTCAAAAATGGACGACTCTGACGATGTTACTGGAAAAACATGAATTCCAATCAATATAATTTCTGTTTGAAATACACCAGAGTATTTTGCTTACTGGAAATAGTAAATTCAATCCTTTAGCTTTCAATTAAAGCTAAAATGAAAGCTTTAGGTAAGCTTTTTCATTTAAAAAAATTAATTTAAACCCTAGGTATCGCTATTTTTTGTGGAGGTGCCTACGTTAAAAACAACGAAATAAATCGTGGTTGTAGCCTTGAAGGCAAGACAAGAAAAACGAGATAACTCGTGGTGGGCGTCATGATCAAAACTACCAAGCACGAGTTATCTCGTGGTTAGCAGTCAATGTGTAAAAGAGAACGTAAATTACTGAGACGAAATGTTCTTGAAGGTTCCTTGTACGCCCCCCCCAAGAGATAAATGACGCCTGCTATCCCTTATCATTACAAAAGTCAGTTTAAACCTAAAATATGTTTTGCTGCCATAGTCTCATTTTCTAGCTTTGTCAATTTTCAAAGACGTTTATTTTCCACCCAACATTTTCCATAGATGTGTGAATGTGCGGGTGGTGTAATGAATACGGGCTCATAATGGTTAACTGGAGAGCCGAGTTCGAATCCTAGTCGGGCTCATTCCATTCACGTACGCGCTAATAATCAATTTAATAAATGATGTTAGGAATCCGTTGTATATAAATGAGAGTTTAGACATTTTTAAGCGAGTTGAATGTCATGTGTGACATCCACCTGAAAGTCGAAATCTGGCAAGACAATTGAAGAACATAAGTGTGACCCAGTTATCAGGTCAACATTTTGGTTTGATAGTATCTTTTGGTGTTTAACAAAACTACTAACGCAGACGATTGTATGTTCAATTTCTTTGAAATATGTTTTGCTGCCAAAGTCTCATTTTCTAGCTTTGCCAATCTTCAAATACGTTTATTTACCCCCCCCCCCATCATTTTCCATAGATGTGTGAATGTGCGGGTAGTGTAATGAATACGGACTCGTAATGGTTAACTGGAGAGCCGAGTTCGAATCCTAGTCGGGCTCCTTTCACTCACTTTAAATCAGCTAATATTCCTCAAAGAAATTTCAGAAAGGTAAAAAGAGAAATTACATTGCGATGAAAGATGATCAAAAATTTTTACCACTTCAATTTAAATTTGTTTTTGAAATGCAAAAATTTATTTCGTTTACTAGAAATATTGAATTTAATCTATTAGTTTGAATTTGAAAATTCATTTTAAACTTTTGGTATCCCGTTTTTTATTTTGTTTTGTTTTTGTTTTTTTTTGTTTGTTTTTTTTTGTGGTCTTTATATAAACAAATTTGCCCAAGAACACAGACTTTTCAAAAGAGCTGATGAACTTTCTTATAGGGTCAACGGTCATCTAGTACAGTGGTGTCTTCATAGCTATGGATACAACCTGTGAATCGCTAAAGTCAGCGGCCAGAGCGAAGTGTCCCCTAGATGGAATCAACGGCTACTTGTCGGTGACCAAGACAAGCCTTCAAATTGGAAGATATCGGTTGTGGTCTGAGCTGGAGAGGAATGGGCTCCGGCAGGTATACTTGCTAAGACAAGCTATGCCTGAATAAGTACCTCTCCGACTTTTAATCCTGATAAACGGAGTGAACTGGTCAGGTGCTCAGTTGCGCAATAACCCTACGACCATATCCGGTCATGGGATTTGATGATCTACAGAATTAGCGAATTAGAAAATCACTTGAGAAAGTTTGTATCTTCTTCATTATGCGCCGTGTCCCTTCAGGGCGTAGATGTACATGGCGCTCCACAACTTCCTGTTCCTTGTAGTTCTTTTTTATCTTATTGCTGTTTCTCCCAAATACTATTCTGCCATCCATTTACTCAAGCCCATCATGTATGCCACGTAATGTTTTCCTTTGTCCCACTTGCCTTCAATCTGTCCTGTGAGTATCAGATTTTCCAAGCCCTCCTTCCTCATCACGTGCCCCAGAAATTTCAACTGTCTCTTCTAAATGTTAAGTATAAGTTTCCTTTTTGTTTCCTTGTGTATAAAAGTCGTCTAAATACTAACCCAATTTTCAATCAATTAACCCTGTGTCATATTAAATTTGCCTCAGTAGATATAAATTCTTCTTCTTTAATGCGCCGTGTCCATTCAGGGTGTTGGCGATCATGGTCCTCCACATCTTCTGTCCCTTCTGCTATTTTCTCAAACCCTGTTCTACCATCCACTTGGTCAAGCCCATCAAGTAATTTACACTGTTTTCTTTTGTCCCTCTTTTCCTCAATCTGCCCTGTGAGTATCAGATTTTCTAAGCCTCCTTTCTCATCACGTGCCCCAGAAATTTCAACTGCCTCTTCCTGAAGTTAAATATAAGTTTCCCTTTGCTTTCATTCTCTCCGAAATTTGTCGTTAATCAAATGTTCGGTCCATGGTATCTTTCAATTGCTTCTTCCTGATGTTAAGTATAGGTTTCGTTTCCTTTTTGTTTCCATTCGCTCTGAAACTTGTCGTTGATCACCATTTCTGTCCATGGCATACTCAGCATCTTTCTGTAGAATCACTTCAAGTCAATTCTTCATCTATGAGTAGATTGTCCAGCATTCGCTGCCACACAAGAGGACAGATATCACGTAAGAGTTCAATACACTTTTCTTTTTTTTTTCAACGAATTTTTTTCTGTTCAAGAACTGATACCTAAGATTGCGATTAAAATGATACTGAAAATGAGGACGAAAATAAATGCTGTCAAAATATTAATAACCTAATCGTCTACTAGTTATTGGTATTACTGTGATAATAACGAACTATCCTATCCTACCAATTTCCATACTAACCCCTGTGTATAAAAGTCGTCTAAATACTAATGGTTCAGTTTAGCTTGTTAAGTTGATATTCAGCGTCCTCTATTCATCTCTACCTATAAAGGCAGGAAGTATGTGTGTGTGTGTGTGTGTGTGTGTGTGTGTGTGTGTGTGTGTGTGTGTGTGTGGGGGTGTGTGTGTAACGAATACACGGCCGCAATTTTCGACGGATTTGCACCAGAATTTACATGCACATACTCCAAATTAGCGGGAAGGCCAAGACCGACTTTGCATTTCCCAACTCCCATCGATAGTGGAAATAATAGATTTTTTCATGCTTCTACGGCAGTTTTCATGTAGTTTACGGACATTTTCTACTGGCCAGAGTGAGAGCCTATAGCTGGCTGCCACGAATAGCCAGGAAGATTCTATTGGCCAGCGTGAGAGCCAACAGCTGACTGACACGAATGTTAACTAGCATGCTAACATGCAAAAAAAAATCGATAGCTGCATTCGTCACAAGTGGGGAAAAATTTAAATCTGCATGGCACTTTACTCCAATTGGCTCATTCGCTTGCTTAAACTCAACGTTGATTCTGATTCCGCAGAACTGGGTTGGATGTGAAAAAGTATTTGTTGTTAACATTCTTTTTTCATTTGGTTTTTCCAGTTACGAGTCCTTTTTTAAAGCTGATCGTTTTGTGTTCATTTTGTTTAGTTCTTTTTTCGTAACAGATTTAATGTTTACTATAGAGCTTAGAAAAAATTCGCAGTGTGAGATAGGCAAGACGTAAGGCATGTAGCAACATCAGCACGGCAAAGGGCACTCATTTAAAGGCAAGGAAGGGCAAAAATATTTTAAGTCAAGTGATAGCGATTGCTGTATGAGTTGTACGATTTTTAAATCAAGCCCGGGCAACGCCGGGTCATGCTGCTAGTTACAACTAAGACGATAAAATTGTCACCAATTTATGTCTATTGAAATTTTATAGAGAGAAAATATCTGTAGCTGTAAAAAAAAAAGCAAAAAAAAAACAGGATTTGTTCGTTCTCTCCAAGAATCCAGCTTAATATTTTTCGAAACAAAGAATTATTTGTAGCTCTTAATAAGTTTTGTCTTTTTGTGATCGCTTACAAACCCCGCTCTGTCATCCATTTGGTCAAGCACATCAAATATGTCACGCGCAGCTTTCCTCTGTCCCGTTTTCCTGTCCTGTGAGTATCAGATTTTCCAAGCCCTCCTTCCTCATCACGTGCCCCAGAAATTTCAACTTCCTAATGT
>CAHIKZ030000766.1:1405000-1445000 GCA_903632075.3 Acanthosepion pharaonis
ATTATGTGGCACGCTCTGGAAGATATGTCGTTATTGTAGAAAAAAAGGTATCAGCGGTTGGTATTAAAATTTTGTTATTTTCCAATGCTACGCGTTTAATTGAATTTGTTTCGGAGGCCTTGTTTGTTTTGATGTTCTTTGATGATAATGGTGCAGAAAGATTTTAACTGACGTTTCGATTGGTAAAGTTGTCGATCTTGCGAGTTGCTTTAAACAAACTTTGCTGCAATTCGAACTCGTTTTTCTTTATCCATTTTCTGTGGTTCTAATTTCCCTGTCGTCTCGGACTTTCTATTATCCGAAGAAAGCATTAATATTCAAATATTAATAGGAAAATCTAATTAAACCACGTTGTCAGTAGAAAATGGCGGACGTTGTTGACGGTTTTCCTAATCCTTTCAGAGCAGCGGCAACATGTTTAGTTTTGTTGTATCTCTCAGTATTCCCTGCCATTTTTTTTTTCTCAATTTGTTTTTGTTAGAAGAGATGCAACAATAAAAGCAATGATGATAAAAAAAAATCTAATAATACATATGACGATTAAATATTTTCCGGATAGCTTTTCAAGTATCGATAATAATAAAATTAATTACATAGAAATATTTGTCGATGAAGGCTTCTCTGATTATTCAGTGGGATATATTCAATTCAATATCAGCTTATAGATGAACTTATTAACAGAAATCAATAATATACTTTTATATGCGTCGATATCCTGACTTTTACATAGACTGGTCGCTTTGTTGTTTGTCTTATACATTCGATGTAACAATAATAAATATTTTTCTATTTTCTGTAGACGTAGACAGCCATAGTTCTTCTTGTCTGTTTTTTCTCTTTGTCTTTACGAAAATTTCATCCAATACGATGCCAAAGAGCCTCTCAAGGTAGAGCGTAAATAAACATTGTTATAAAACCAGAAACGGAGGAAGTAAGGAGTGTATATTATGAGGATATGCAGAATGATAACGGTTGATCCTACACTTGAAGAGGTAAAAATTACAGTGATCGGGAAAGCATCCTCTCGGGAGCCTGCTCCACAAAGTCGCATTTCTTGCGAAGTAACTTTCTAAATGACACTTACTAAATCCTTTTCCATTTTATACATTCAATGTACCAATAATATTTTGATTCTGCTTTCTGTAGACGTAGACGATCATGGCTCTTCACAACTTCCTGTCTTTTTTGCTCTCTCTCTCTCTTTACCAAAATTTCATCCAATATAATGCCAAAGAGCCACTCAAGGTAGAGCAGTACTAAATATCGTTGCTTTAAGAGTGTACAGAGCGGAAATAAAAGTGTATATCATGAGAATATGTAGGAGAGATAACGGTTAATCCTAGACTTGAAGAAGACTGCAAC
Source organism: Acanthosepion pharaonis (assembly GCA_903632075.3). NCBI lineage: Eukaryota > Metazoa > Mollusca > Cephalopoda > Sepiida > Sepiidae > Acanthosepion > Acanthosepion pharaonis. The sequence goes on from CAHIKZ030000766.1 coordinate 1,406,363, forward strand.
CATCAGGGAAGCATCCACTTGGGAGTCTATTCAAAAGTAGCAGTTTTTGCGGAGAAGCTTAGTTATTCCTTTGATTTTCAATTTTAAATCTTCGATGCTACAATGAAAAAATTTGATTCTATTTTTCTGTTTTTTATATACCATGTTCCATCAGGACTTAGACGATAATGGCTCTTCACAATTTCCTGTTTTTTTTTTTTTTGCTCTTTCTGTACACTATTCACATTATTCGGACGATTGTCCTCATCTTTCTTTGTCACCATATTTATCACAACGTTTCGGCCGATGTACACTCCGGCCTCCTTCAGGTGGTTGGAATGTCGAACTGAACCCTTTATTTCGCTCGCTGGGGTAGACTGTAGTTCCACGTGCCATGTTTAATGGATGTCAGTTATCAGTTATCTCCTGTTAATTCCACTCTCCAAATTCTCCATGGCCTTAACCATTGTGCCATGTGTCCTTAATGACACCTTGTACAGTGGATAAAAGCGTGATACTGCGTATCGTGGATAAAGACGTGATACTGTATATCGCAATTTTATAAAATACAAGGTCAAAGAGTCCCTTAAGGTAGAGCGTGGATAAACGTGGTTGTTGTAAGAGCATATAGGGAGGAAATAAGATTTTATTATGATGATAGGTTGGATAGATAATGGTTGATCCGAGAAGTTAAGATTGAAGCGAGCAGTATTTCGCGAGAATTCACTAATTTTTAACCGTAATGTTGAATGTGTTAACATAATTCAAAATTTTAACAAGATAAAAAAAACACGAGTTGATGTTAAAAAACTGCCGCAAAATATCGTTGATTTATTTAAGATGGAATAATCTATTATGACATGTCTCTAATTTGTAATTAGAGACATTGTATTTATTTTCTCTAATTGAATTGTTCACCTGTGGAGTAATGGATAGCGGCTCGAATTGAGGAATCGGAGAGCCGAGTTCGAATTCCAGTCGAATCCATTACATTCACTTACGGGCTAATACCACTGGGAAATATATGAATCCTCATCTTCTAAAGCTATGAACAGACCGGCTTCTATAGCCTTGGATGGCAACTTATGAAAACTGAGGGGTAGTAGACTGGAGAGTACGTCTGATAGATTGGGGGTGGGGAGTGTATCATAGACTCGGGGGCACAAGACACTTGCATCGATCATGTGTGAGTGTATGTACAGCAGTGAGTGAATCGCCACATCCCGCCTGGGATGGATAGAGAGAGAGGACGTTGTGAGATCTGAGATAGGTAGCTAGATAGATAGATAGATATGAACGGACTTAGAAAGAAAAAAACAAACAAACAAATATGTGGACAGACTAGGTTAGAGAGAGAGATAGAGAGCTATGGGAAGAGCTATGGGAAGAAACGGGTATATATAGAGAGAGAAATAGAAAAGGAGATATGAACATATTGAGATGGATAGAGAGAGAACGTTGTGAGCACTGAGATAGATAGGGAGAGGGGGAGAGATATGAACAGAATTGGATAGATAGAGAGAAAAGAAGAGGAAGAGGTGAACAGACTCAGATAGAGAGAGAGAGAAAGCAGAAGAGAGAAAGAGAGAGATAGGTGAACAGGGATAGATAGATAGATAGATAGATAGATAGATAGATAGATAAAAACAAGCTCTGACTTTTTAGAATATTTTCTTTGTGGGCTTTATATTTAACAATCTGCCATCCATCTGATCTTTTTTGCAATCATATTTAAACAGACATCAGAAAACGCTCACACACACACACACACGCACACACACACACACACACATATATATATATATATATATATATATATTACGATGAGAGGCTGAAAATTCTTCACCCAAACAAGAGGACCTTCTAAAAATCAATATAATGTTTAAATTTTAATAGGATTTTCTGCACCTAATATATATATATATATATATATATATATATACATATATATATATATATATATATATATATATATATATATATATATATATATATATATATATATATATATATATATATTATATTATTATTATTATTATTTATTTATTTATTTATTTACTAACTTTATTACATAGTTGCGATAAACAAAGCGAATAAGCAACGCTCAACATATTGACGGGAAAAAAAGTGGCTCGACATCCATTGACAGAATTCGATGAAGCAGCGAAATTTCTCGCCGTAGCAGACGCCATTATTACTCGGAGATGCCCATTGGCGCGTTACACCAGCCAAAGAAGCGACGGAAAAAATGGACAAATAATTTGAAATCAAGGAGCAGATGAAAACTTTCTATTCAAATGCCGGGACGATTAGGGATTATTTTTATACACAATTTATAGCCTCTCGTTTGTCGAATGAAAGCAACAAACGGATTTCTATGATTGTTAGTGTTACTTAAATTTTGCAACATGGCGCCGAGTGCTTACGTCATAGATATTTTCCCGCCCTTCTGGCGTCAGCCATATTGGATACTTTGCCTGTTGCTGTGACTACAAAGTCGACTTGTTCAGCGAATGGTTGTTCTCTTTGTAAAAACAAATAATCTACAGAAGCTTTTTTCTTTTCAGGTTTTTTTTTTTTTTTTGCACTTTGTGTTATTGAAATTACTTTCAATTATATTTTTTTCCATATTCCCTACTTTGTTGTAGAGATTGAAACGTTGTTTCTTTTGCGGGATGTTGCCATTTTTTTTTTTTTTTTTTTAAATTTCGACGTTTTTTCTTTTGAAATAAAGTAGTAAATATCTCGATCAGAGAATTGTGACAATTGACTAAAAAAAAAAAATGGTAATATGAATTTTTCTCAATTTTAAAATCAGAACAAAAGAAAGATGGGGCCGAAACAACTGGACAACAAAATCAAAAATGGAAAATCTACTGATACGATGTTTCCTTTGATGCCGTGTTAGGTCATGTTGTGAAAATATGTATTTCGAGGTCGGCGGTTTACTGTCGAAAGGACAATAGACAGAGTATCCAATATGGCTGATATTAATACTTGGACTTTTTTCGTCTCTCGTTAAATTTATTGCCAGACGTGATGGCTTCTACGCATCTCACGTCTTTTTCATTATTTTATCGTATATCATTTTTCTTTCTTTTGTGATTTCCTTTCTTTTTTTTGGGGGGGGTCATTCTTTCTTGAGATTTTTATTTCTTTTCTTTCTTTCGTATTTTCTTTTCTTTCTTTCATTCGTGATGAACTTTCATTCTCTCGTCATTTCCTTTCTTCTTTATTTTTTTCCGTCCTTTCTTTCTATCCTTTCTCTTCTGTTTTCCTTTCTTTCTTCCATTCTTTCCTTCTTCCTTATGTGTTTCCCTTTCTTTCTTTTGTGTTTCTTTTCATTACTTCCTTCTTTTTTTTTCCAGTTTCATTCTTTATTTTCAAATCAATTTTCAATTCTTACACACAGGACATTCACAGATAGACATACAGGACGATACTGAGATAGATAGATAGATAGATAGATAGATAGATAGATAGATAGATAGATAGATAGATAAAAACCTCTAGAGATATATTTTAACAGACTGTGATAGATAGAGAGAGAGATAGAGAGAGAGGGAAATATTAACAGGCTGAGATAGATAGATAGATAGATAGATAGATAGATAGATAGATAGAAACCACTATAGATATATATTAACAGACTGATATATATATATTTATATATGTATATATATATATATATATTAACTGAGATATATTACGCTGAAATCGATAGATATGAACAGACTAAGATAGATAATAGATAGATAGATAGAAACCTCTGTAGATATATATTAATAGGTTGATATATATATATATATATATATATATATATATATATATATATATATATATATATATACATGTATATATATATATATTTATATATATATGTATATATATACATATATATATATATTAGCAGGCTGAGATAGATAGATAGATAGATAGATAGATAGATAGATAGATAGATAGATAGATAGATATTAGGTCGAAACATAAATAATATCCGTTTTTCAGAACCAACTGTAATGACGAATGTATCATCCTAACTGACCCTGCTTTAAATATATGATAACAGGCGATGAAAAGTAGGTCGCATACGATAATGTTCAATGCAAAAAAGCTAGTGAATTGACAACCAAACCATAGAGCCAATAATTTAACAAATGGTTCTACGGTAATTCACTAATTAATTTTGTCATTATTATTATTATTGTTATTAATATCATCATGACTTAGAGAAGAGAGTACGATTGAAGAAAAAAAAATAAAAGACACTCTGTTTAACAATATTTCGACAATATGTCTGTCTTCTTATGGTTAAAAATTACATACAAACATGATAAATATTTTTTAAAATCTACAAAAAATTACAAGTCTTTATCCAAACACTGCTTTTTTGAGAAAAACGGTTGTATTGCTAATCAGAAAATCAAAACGAACGAAACAGCCAATGTTGAAAAATATTGGAAAGAGTTGCGTCAATAATTTTGCTTATTATTATTATTATTGTGTGGTATCATCTGGCCGGATATTTTATTCAAGTGATTAACTAGCAAGTCCCCTATGAGTGTTACGGGCACAATTCGCCGATCACATCATTGATAATCGTAGTTTTAAGTTTCCACATTTTTGTTACCTTGATCCGCAGCTGCTAACAATTTGACAGTTTTTGAAAGTCTTCTTTTTTTTTTTTTTTAGAAATATTGGAATCCTGTAGTCAACTTATATCAAGTATTTAGTAGGTTTCCTTTTTGAAATATTTTATGACTCTGCCTGGTCTATTTACATCAATTTTCCTGTCTGTGAGGATTGAGAAATTTCACAGTATAGTCACGCCATCACCATTTGTAACATCATTCGCGTGATATTATGTGACATGTATCCAGGACTTCAGTATCACAGTTTGAACAGACATGCCAATGAATATAGTGTCCTAGCCTTTCATGTTTAATAATGTATTCTTTCTCAACAAACACTGATACATTATTGTTAGCATTATTATTATTATTATTGAATATATGATAAAATAACTCAGGAAGAGAAATGTTGTACGTGTGGTAGGGTCGCTGGTGTGTTGTTCATTTAGAATCCTTAGAACGCAGAGTAACAGTAAATGCACATTTATATTTCCAGCAGCTGCAACGTGTCCATAAAAGTTTGTTCGAAAAACGCGCACTTTTGTTACTTCGATCTGCAGGTCTGTATAGTTTGACAATTTTTGAAAATCTTTTTTTAGAAACATTGGAATCCTGTAGGCAAGGTATATCAATTATTTGGCAGGTTTCTTTAATGGCTATTTCTTCTCTATTTGCATTCCTGTCTGTGAGGATTGGGAAATTCCACAATATAATCTCGCCAGCACCATTTGTGGCATCATTCGCGTAGTGTATCTACCATGTATCCGGGACTTCAATACCAGAGTTCGAACAGACATCACAATGAGCGTGTCATGTCTAATAATATACTCTTTGTTAACAGGGACTGGCCACAATTATACAATGTGGTCAACGGTTTCATCAAATTTATGGTATAAGCGACAGGCGGGATTTGAGACATCTTTTTTGAGTTTAGCCTTGTCGGCATTAGCTGGAAGATATTGGTCTTGTGCTACTGTATTATTATTATTGTTGTTGTTGTAGCATTATTATTATTATTATTATTATTATTATTATTGTTGTTGTTGTATGTCCCCATTCTCATTAAAACAGTAGTAAATACTGTATGTTGGTCTGCAGTTGGAGATTCATCTCCAGCTGTGCCGGTCAAACTCTTTGCCTCCGGGCAAAGAGAATCTGCAGACGAGGCTTTGTCAAAGGGCAGAGTCTCATCTCGGGAAATGATACTGATGTGTCCAGGACTTTTTCTCACATGACTTTCGGTTCCCTTATTTACATGACCAAAGACTGATATGTTATTATTATTATTATTATTATTATTATTATTGAATATATGATAAAATAACTCGGGAAGAGAAGAGTAATGTTGTACGTGTGGTGGGCTCGCTAGTGTGTTGTTCATTTAGAATCATTAGAGCACAGAGTAACAGTAAATTCACATTTATATTTCCAGCAGCTGCAACGTGTCCATAAAGGTTTGCTCGAAAAGCGCCCAGCGCTCGTCAGTTGAAAAAATGCCGCGTCAGCAAAAAATAAAAAATCTGAAACTCAGTTGCACTGTTCTACCAGTCCCACCATAATCACCTGATCTTATAATCACCTGACCTTATAATCACCTGACCTTATAATCACCTGACCTTATAATCACCTGACCTTATAATCACCTGGTCTTATAATCACCTGACCTTATAATCACCTGGTCTTATAACAACTTGACCTTATAATCACCTGACCTTATAATCACCTGACCTTATAATCACCTGGTCTTATAACAACTTGACCTTATAATCACCTGACCTTATAATCACCTGACCTTATAATCACCTGGTCTTATAAACAACTTGACCTTATAATCACCTGACCTTATAATCACCTGACCTTATAATCACCTGGTCTTATAACAACTTGACCTTATAATCACCTGACCTTATAATCACCTGACCTTATCATCACCTGGTCTTATAACAACTTGACCTTATAATCACCTGACCTTATAATCACCTGGTCTTATCATCACCTGATCTTAGAATCACATGACCTTATAATCACCTTATAATCACCTGATCTTATAATCACCTGGTCTTATCATCACCTGATCTTAGAATCACATGACCTTATAATCACCTTATAATCACCTGATCTTATAATCACCAGGTCTTATCATCACCTGATCTTAGAATCACATGACCTTATAATCACCTTATAATCACCTGATCTTATAATCACCTGGTCTTATCATCACCTGATCTTAGAATCACATGACCTTATAATCACCTTATAATCACCTGATCTTATAATCACCTGGTCTTATCATCACCTGATCTTAGAATCACATGACCTTATAATCACCTTATAATCACCTGATCTTATAATCACCTGGTCTTATCATCACCTGATCTTAGAATCACATGACCTTATAATCACCTTATAATCACCTGATCTTATAATCACCTGGTCTTATCATCACCTGATCTTAGAATCACATGACCTTATAATCACCTTATAATCACCTGATCTTATAATCACCTGGTCTTATCATCACCTGATCTTAGAATCACATGACCTTATAATCACCTGGTCTTATAATCACCTGACATTATAATCACCTGACCTTATAATCACCTGATCTTATAATCACTCGACCATATAATCACCTGAGCTTATAATCACCTGAGCTTATAATTACCTGATCTTATAATCACTTGACCTTATAATCACATGATCTTATAATCACCTGATCTTATAACCACATGACCTTATAATCACCTGATCTTATAATACCCTGACCTTATAATCCCCTGATCCTATAATCACATGATCTTATAATACCCTGACCTTATAATCACCTGATCTTATAATCACCTGACTTTATAATCATCTGACCTTATAATCACCTGACCTTATAACCACCTGATCTTATAATCATATGAAATTTAATAATGGAGCACATCCGAATATTTGCAATAGAAACAGCGAGAAACATGCGGCTTTGCGTTTGTGGGCAAGAGGTTGTAGGGTGGAAAATATGTGAAATCTATCAAGGCTGGAACGTGAAGATTGAATAGCTCCATCACAGATACGGCAGTAATACTCCACTATGGATCAAGTCTGGCTCTTGTAAGGATAATGAGTGACAGACGAACTCTATCAAGGCTGGAATGTGTGGATTAAGCAATCCCTGGCCAGATATGTCATCAGTACACCATTTTTGCTCTAATCTCCTTCTTACAAAGATGAAGAATGGCAGAAGGACCCCATAAAGTCTGGAAGAATGCTTACGTCTTATATCGACGACATGTCTTATATCTTTATCGATTATATATACTGCTGAGAATTGTTTTCTGTGTGCCCCAAGTATATGGCCTTGTGCCAGATTACGCTCTGTTTAACGAATCCCAGTTTTTAGAGCGTAAAGAAGAAGCGTTTGTTTAAATAACTGCAAAGGAGCTTTGGGGAAAGCTAATGAAATGGTGAACTAAGTATGACGTGAGAAATTGCGAAGGTGGATTGCTCAAGGGACATGAGTAAGACCTGGGTGACAGTTCAGTTTCGATCTTTGTCCCCAGGCTTCTCACCCTAAGTTGTTTTTCTTTTATTCTTTTTCAAAATAATCCTGTCGAAATTCCTGATAATCACGTCTGTCTCCCGCTTGTGTTCCGCTTAGTACTTAACCTTCCGTTGTTTGCTCGCTAGTCGCATCATTGAATTAATCAGTTCCTCGTGTGGGGGAAAACAGCACGGCACCATCACTCCACAAAATACGGTAACTCTCGTTGGTCTGATGTATGGGAACCCCCCTGTGTACTGACCAGTCGGTCAGCTCATTACTTATTTCTTTGTTTTTTTTTTCGTTTTTTATCTACCTTCATACATCCGTTTCTGCGCGTGCGTGTGAGCATGCGCGAAGATGTGTGCGAACAAAAAAATTCCAAAGAAAAATATATGAACGAAAGGAAGGAATATATATATATATATATATATATATATATAAGAAAGAACAGTAAAGATATATAATCCGGTGTTCTTATAGATACATACAGAAGGAAAAACCCAGACACCCCTTGTCCAGTTGAAGTAGATTTATCTGTAACCATGGAAACGTGATTTAGCTGTGTCTTTAAAACCCAGTAATTTTAAAAGTTACTCCAAAATTCGCTTGAGGATGAAATGGAACTAATGTCTTTAATTTAATTGCAAAATTAAATTCGTGGCTTTTAGCTTCCATTTTTGAAACATGGTTAGAACTGTGTAGCAAAAAAACATTTTAAATCAATTAATTTATAATATATATATATATATATATGTCATGAAGAACTTGGTAATCCGTATGGGTAATCCCAAGGAGGATGAAATCCTGAGAGCTTGCTGTAACATTCATTTGCATATATCTGTATTACTGTTTTCTGTCTCCTCTTTCTTTTTCATTTTTCCTTTTTCTTTTCTCCCTACTCCGCTCCCATTTCTATATATCATTTCCGTTAAGTTAACCATCTAAATAGGTCATGGTCTGGTCACTCCTCCTGCCCCAATATAAAGTACACTTGAGAGAGATATGAAATTAACCCCTCCCTATACTCTACCATGTCTCTTTAACAATCCCTCTCACACCCCCTGTTAAATTACAAAAACTTACACTAACCATCAATTTTAATCTCATTTTTCGTTTCATTTCGTTGTTGGAAGTGCTATCTGATGATCCGGCGTCCTTTAACAGGGCTCTGGTGAAATAAATTATTGTAATGGTACCTTAAAGTGGTCTTTTTTTCTTTTAAATATATATATATATATATATATATATATATATATATATATATATATATATATATATATATATATGTCTATATATTTATGAGATGAGGTATTATGTACAGTATTTACATTAGTCGGACTATTTTTCCTCATCTTTTGTTGCCATATTTGTCACAACGTTTCGGCCGTTGTACGCTCCGGCCTTCTTCAGGTGGTTGGAATTTCGAACTGAACCCTTTATTTCGATCACTGGGGTAGACTGTTCTAGTTCCACGTGCCATGTTTGATGGATGTCAGTTATCAGTTATCTCCTGCTAATTTTCCCTCTGAAAGTTCTCCACTGCCTTAACCAGGTATTGAACTCACCTTCTTTGGGTCTGTCACTGGATCTAACCAACGCCTTTATCCACTGTGCCATGTGTCCTTGAGGACATCTGGGTATGAAGTGAGTATTATTCTGAAAGGAATATAAAGGGCAGACAGGCCGCCCCCTCAAGGTAAGGCTTCAAGAACACCAGAAAGCTGTAACATGAGGGGAAGTAGAAAAATCAGGCATGGCTGACCACATATGGAGAGAGAAGGGAGATCACCGCCCCCTGTGGGATCATGTTGAGATCATAGACAGGGAACACCATTGGAAAATCCGTAAACTTAAGGAATCAGCACATATGCTAGGCCACAAAAATCTCCTGAGCCGACCAAGCATAGAAATAAATACAATATGGGAACCAGTAATAAGGAGTGCCAGAGAAAAGCAATGATAACAAAGTTGCAATATGAAGTCTGGTAAAGACATGCAATGATAACAGCAAAATTGCAATATGAGAACTGGCAAAAATGATGCTGAAAAGATTAGGTTTATAATACTCAGAAGTTCATACCCAGATATCCTCAAGGACAAAGGCGTTGGTTAGATCCAGTGACAGACCCAAAGAAGGTGAGTTCAATACCTGGTTAAGGCAGTGGAGAACTTTCAGAGGGAAAATTAGCAGGAGATAACTGATAACTGACATCCATCAAACATGGCACGTGGAACTAGAACAGTTTACCCCAGTGATCGAAATAAAGGGTTCAGTTCGAAATTCCAACCACCTGAAGAAGGCCGGAGCGTACAACGGCCGAAACCTTGTAACAAATATGGCAACAAAGATGAGGACAATAGTCCGACTAATGTAAATACTGTATATATATATATATATATATATTTGGGTAGTTAAAAGAATATGGAGCGGATTTTTAAAAATAAGTCCCTTGATTTAGTTTGAGATAGCATCCATGAAGTGTTTTTTAACCTTCATAATTTGTTTAAATCAGTTTTAAATATTTATTGATGCGACGAAAATTTGTTCAAAATAGAAATAATAATAATTGTCAAATACACTGCCGCTTTTTATTTTATTTTTTACCGCATATTTTTACCCTTTTCACATAAAACTGGCGTGTTGGACTTATTTTCTAACGCAGACATTTTAAAATCCTATATCAATTTGTAGCGGCCAAGTGATATCGTTATTAAATAAAAACTGTATTTACTTATCATAAATGAAAAACCTTACTATAATTCATTGACTGCCAGTATTTTAAAAAGAATTTTGAATATTTTTTGTGATGTCTATAAACGCACTGATATGTTTTTTTTAAATACGGATGTCCATACACGACATTATCAGAAAATAAGAGCAGTAACTATAGTAAATTTAAAGATTTGGTTTGTTTTGTTGTACGGCATATCGACATCAATAGGTTATTTAATGCCGAAAAATTTCTATTGCTAATAATATTTTTTTTTTCAAAATGTCTTGCGGGTAATAATTTTCTTTTGCCAAAATGTACTGCTGGCATTAAAACCTATTTTTATACTTTCATAGTTTTTTTACCCCTTTTGGGAGGAAATTCCGCCTAATAATACCAGGTCAGAACCAATAGCATTGCAGAAAACGATTGAGGCCGATATGCCAGGTCAGGACCAATATCATTGCAGAAAATGATTGAGGCCGATATGCCAGGTCAGGTCACTGAAGCCGATATGCCACGTCAGGACCAATAACATTGCAGAAAGGGATTCAGGCTGATATGCCAGGTCAGGACCAATAATATTGCAGAAAACGATTGAGGCCGATATGCCAGGCCCGGACCAATATCATTGCAGAAAATGATTGAGGCCGATATGCCAGGTCAGGTCACTGAAGCCGATATGCCACGTCAGGACCAATAACATTGCAGAAAGGGATTCAGGCTGATATGCCAGGTCAGGACCAATAATATTGCAGAAAACGATTAGGCCGATATGCCACGTCAGGACCAATAATATTGCAGAAAGGGATTCAGGCTGATATGCCAGGTCAGGACCAATAATATTGCAGAAAACGATTGAGGCCGATATGCCAGGTCAGGACCAATATCATTGCGGAAAATGATTGAGGCCGATATGCCAGGTCAGGTCACTGAAGCCGATATGCCATGTCAGGACCAATAATATTGCAGAAAGGGATTCAGGCTGATATGCCAGGTCAGGACCAATAATATTGCAGAAAACGATTGAGGCCGATATGCCAGGTCCGGACCAATATCATTGCAGAAAATGATTGAGGCCGATATGCCAGGTCAGGTCACTGAAGCCGATATGCCACGTCAGGACCAATAACATTGCAGAAAGGGATTCAGGCTGATATGCCAGGTCAGGACCAATAATATTGCAGAAAACGATTAGGCCGATATGCCACGTCAGGACCAATAATATTGCAGAAAGGGATTCAGGCTGATATGCCAGGTCAGGACCAATAATATTGCAGAAAACGATTGAGGCCGATATGCCAGGTCAGGACCAATATCATTGCGGAAAATGATTGAGGCCGATATGCCAGGTCAGGTCACTGAAGCCGATATGCCACGTCAGGACCAATAATATTGCAGAAAGGGATTCAGGCTGATATGCCAGGTCAGGACCAATAATATTGCAGAAAACGACTAAGGCCGATATGTCAGGTCAGGACCAATAATATTGGAGAAAACGACTAAGGCCGATATATCAGGTCAGGACCAATATCATTGCAGAAAATGATTGAGGCCGATATACCAGGTCAGGACCAATAATATTGCAGGAAGGGATTGAGGCCGATATGCCAGGTAAGGACCAATAATATTGCAGAATGGGATTGAGGCCGATATGCCAGGTCAGGACCAATAACATTGCAGAAAACGATTCAAGCCGATATCTAGGCCAGGACCAAAAATATTGCAGAAAGGGATTGAGGCCGATATGCCAGGTCTGGTCACTGAAGCCAATATGCCAGGTCAGGACCAATAATATTGCAGAAAACGACTAAGGCCGATATGCCAGGTAGGGACCAATATCATTGCAGAAAGCGATTGAGGCCGATATGCCAGGTCAGGACCAATATCATTGCAGAAGGGGATTGATGCCGATATGCCAGGTCAGGACCAATTACATTGCAGAAAGTCATTGAAGCCGAGATAAGGGATTGAGGCCGAAATGCCAGATCAGGACCAATATCATTGCAGAAAAGGATTGAGGCCGAGATAATATTGCAGAATATTCTTTGAAAGTTTGTTTCTGTTTCCTTCAACTTTCCACTGGATTCTCGTCTTCAGGAAATTCTAAAATATGTTCCTCAAATAGTTCGTGTGGAAAAGCCCCTTTTTTTTTTCAAACAAGAAACATTCTGATTTCCAAGGAGGATGTTTTATTTTCTCGCCTCGTAAAATCCGCCGTGTACTAATGACTTACTGAAGTATCGCTTCTGTTCTTGTTAATGCAAGAACAATTCCCAGAAGAGAGTCAAAGGCAGAAATGAATGATTGTTTGATTCTTCGGAAGCAGCTTTGTCTTCTGCCACGATCAAATAAGCCGGCATCCAGTCACAAGATACAATAATCGCCTGACGCCCGTCACGTGTGCAAGCAGATAATACCAGCTCGACAATATGGCGATTTACTGAGGCCAGCAGACGACCACTGAAAGCTTGGGGAGATTCTCGTGGGAAAACGATTTCGCTTGACCCAAAACGAGAAATAGAAGAAAAATAAAGAAAAGAAAAAAAAACAGTTATAATAACACTAGCCAAACATGGCTTTTCAAAGCTGAAAATATATCTTCCGGTTTTATAGTCATTAATGAACTAAATCATTTCAACAAGAAGTGCGGTTCATAACAGCGAATGCCATTTGCCCGTTGAATAGAATTTTTAATCTATCGAATGTTTTCTTTCACCAAAAAATTCAAACGTAGAAAATTAACATGGATCAATATTTTTCGTATTATGTCCGCGATTGTTATATGGAAAAATGGTACTTCTCTTAAATTATCGTTCATTTGATTGTTGTTTATTTAACGTAGCCTAGCTTCCCTGTGTCTTTTCTAAGGGTGTTCCAATAAATTGGACTGATTTTAACAGTAAATTAAGATTAAGCGTCTAATGATTTTTTTTCTTTTTCTTTCAGATTTAACAACTATTATATATATATATATATATATATATGTGTGTGTGTGTGTGTGTGTGTGTGTGTGTGTGTGTGTGTATGTGTACACGGAATATATATATATATATATATATATATATATATATATATATATATATATATGTATATAGTTTATGCAAAACTAGGTCATCCGTATGGGTAAGACCCAAGGAGGATGATATCCGGAGAGCTCAATGTAAAATGTAAATTCAGAGCAAATATGTTTGAATAAAAAACAGACCACTTTAAGGTTCCATGTAATAAATTATTTCACCACAGTCCTTTTAAAGGGCTCTAGATCATCAGACTTTACTTCCAAAGGTTGAAATAAAAAAAGAAATTAAAAAAAAGGGCTGTGGTGAAATAATTTATTACATGGAACCTTAAAGTGGTCTGTTTTTTATTCAAACAAATATGTATATATATACATACATATATATATTTCACTTTAACAGTATATATATATGTGTGTGTGTCTGTATGTGTATGTGTGTGTACAGTATATATATATATATATATATCTTTCTATTTCACTTTAACAGTATATATATATACATATATATATATATATATATATGTACGATTGAAATCAAATAGAAAGATATGAACTTTATTAGGCAATAAAACCGTGAAATAGATGTAACGGACTGAGATAGATAGATAGATAGATAGATAGATAGATAGATAGATAGATAGATTGAGATAGATAGATAGATAGATTGATAGATAGATAGATAGATAGATAGATAGATAGATAGATAGATAGATAGATAGAATAGAATAGATAGATAGGAATATACTGAGATAGATAAGAATAGATTTAGATAGATAGATAGATAGATAGATAGATAGATAGATAGATAGATAGATAGATAAGAACAGACTGTGATATATAAAAGAGAGTTCCACAATCGAGAAGTACTAGGGAAGAAACTGTTAGCAAAGAACTTACGGTTACATCTCTCCATTTCAATTCTAAAATAATAAGACCTTACCGCTAATCTAGTACTGCACTTAAATTCATATTTAGACACCATAGAGGAAGGTTCATCAGAAAAATTAACATGAAAATATTCATAGAAGTAACACAAGAAAGTTACGTTACGGGAGTGAGAAATTTACTGAAGCCGAGATTCAAGACTAAATTCGACTAAATTGTTAAATAGCGTTTTTTTTTTAGGCATGTTAATATATAAAAAGTTAAATCTGTAGACATGTTAATATCGACGTGGAGTAAGTGACAAAACAAGGTTTATTTTTTTGTTCGATGGGATTTCGCGCCGAGAATTTTTCACGTCTGCCTCGCTTGCATTCATCTGCTGAAAATATGTTTATATAAAGCCATGTCGTGTGTCGTTACAGTCGTCATTTCGATGTTTCTTCACTGGCCGGCACACGGCTACGCGGCTGACGTGTTCCACTCAGCCTCTTTCCAACATCTGTTCTTGTCACTCTAACAAAACGATGGACCCACAGCGACAACCTTTTCACCAGAGGTAACTTAATTTGTTTGTTGTGAAGAATTTTATATTTTTAATGCTTTCCGAAATCAGCACAAGATCAAGTTTCACACGACATTTGGCGACCAACTACATTTTCATTAGATTAGATTGGATATCGGGCTTGCTTCAAGTGATGGCTCTGTGGTTAAATGATAAGTAAAGGGACCAAAAGAAACGGTTTGATGTCAGCAAGATAATTTGAATTTCCTTATTAACATAGAAAATAAGCTTCAGCAAGAAGTTACACCCGTTTTATAGTGAATTTTCATTAAATATTTTTAAAATCATTTCACCACAAGCAAGTCAGTAATGCCCTTAAAACGCACGGGGGGGGATGAAAATAAAAGAGAATGATAAATGGGGAGGATTGAGGAAAAGACAAAATCAGATGGTAACGATTGACGTTTCATTTAGACTTTTGAAGATTGTAGTTATCAGGGAAGCAAGAAATCGGAAGGGAGTCCCACAGGTGGGAAGTGCGAGAAAAGAAACTGTTAGAATAGAAGTGGCGGTTGCATCTAGCTTTTTAAAAAGTAAAACAGTGAGACCTATTTGCCAATCGAGTAGCACGCTTAAATTCATGTTGTCAACGCACCAGGAAAAAAAAAAGCTCATCAAAGCAGTTGCGATGAACATATTTGTAGAATAGACAGAAGAAAGCCATGTCACGTCGGTAAGAAAGAGACTGAGATCGAAATGCCTGGTCAGGATCGATTGTATTGCAGACCCTTCCCTGAATTTTGTCAAGAATCTCGAGCGCCAGACCAGATATGGCAACAGCATCCAATGCACAGACGAATGACAGATTTATAAACGTGCAAGATGGATTCTGGCGAGTAAAACTTTCTTGCACGACACAATGAACCAAACTTTCTAGCAGTAGACACGGAAAGTGATGCCCTGTAGTCACCCCACTTCAGGTCAGTGGAAAATGTGAGAGGTTGGGCTTCATTCAAGTGATGGCTCCTGATTAAGTTATAAGAAGAGTGCCCCCTCCAAAAAAAACGGTTTGATGTCAGTAAGACATTTGAATTTCTTGATCAGCATAACCCCCGCTTTTATTTCTTAAATCATTTCACACCAATCAAGGCAATGAAGCCACTAGTACGGACGAGGGAACTGTGTTATTGGGAATATGAGGAAAATTTGCTATTAAGAGGGGAGGGGAACAATAAAAGAAAAAGAGTTAAGGAGACAGAAGTTACCGATTGACATTGAATTTTAGTTTTTGAAGGTCAAAGTTGACTGGAAAGCAAGAAACCGGAAGAGACTTCCACAAGCGAGAAGTGCGAGAGAAAAAAAACTGTTAGCATATAATTTACGGTTACATCTAGCTGTAAAATGATGAGATCTTGCCGCCAATTGAGTACTGCCCTGAAATTCATAAAGTCTAGGTACAATAGCGGAAAGTTCATCAGAACAATTACCATAAAAGTGTTTACAGAAATAGCACAGGGGAAGCTATGCTACAGCGGTCGGAAATGGACCGAACCCGAGATGCCAGGTTAAGAGCAATAACATTGCAGATTCCTCATTTAATTTTATGAAGAATCTGCAAATATATAGCAACGGCACCAGACCATATGTGGCAGAAATATTCAAGGCATGGATGAATGGTAGACTTATAAATATGTAAGATAGATTCTGGAGAGAAATATTGCAGATTCCTCTTTGGATTTTATCAAGAATATCTAAATATATAGCCGGAGCACCAGACCATATGTGGCAGCAATATTCAAAGCATGGATGAATGGTAGACTTATAAATATGTAAGATAGATTCTGGAGAGAAACATTGCAGATTCCTCTTTGGATTTTATCAAGAATCTCTAAATATATAGCAGGAGCACCAGACCAGATGTGGCAGCAATATTCAAAGCATGGATGAATGGTAGACTTATAAATATGTAAGATAGATTCTGGAGAGAAATATTGCAGATTCCCCTTTGGATTTTATCAAGAATCTCTAATATATAGCAGGAGCACCGGACCATATGTGGCAGCAATATTCAAAGCATGGATGAATGGTAGACTTATAAATATGTAAGATAGATTCTGGAGAGAAACATTGCAGATTCCTCTTTGGATTTTATCAAGAATCTCTAAATATATAGCAGGAGCACCGGACCATATGTGGTAGTAATATTCAAAGCATGGATGAATGGTAGACTTATAAATATGTAAGATAGATTCTGGAGAGAAACATTGCAGATTCCTATTTGGATTTTATCAAGAATCTCTGAATATATAGCAGGAGCAATGGACCATATGTGGCAGCAATATTCAAAGCATGGATGAATGGTAGACTTATAAATATGTAAGATAGATTCTGGAGAAAAACATTGAAACCGTTATCTATCCTACATATCCTCGTAATGTGCAACCTCTGCTTCCTTCCCCTACGCCCTTACAACATCCTCAATTAGGAACCTTCTAAACGTAGGAGAGTATGGTGGAGTAATGGATAGCGGCTCGGATTAATGAATCGGAGAGACGAGTTCGAATTCCAGTCGAATCCATTATATTCACTTAGGTGCTCATACCCTTGGGAAAGGTATGAATCATCTTCTTCTCCCCCAGCTATGGATAAATAGCAGAACAGACCGGGTTCTGTAGCCTTGCATGGCAACTGGTCTACTGCAGAAAGAAATCTGCCTCGTCAGTCATATATCGAAAGATACATGATCGCCTCAGTGTGTAACACATAACTGACTGACTGAAGTAGATCTTAGGCTTTGTATTAGACAGATTTCACAACCAATAACAGAGAACATCCCAGACAAACACACTAGCTTCTTCGATATCAAAGCAGCGGTCCTCCAAGGTGACACGCTTGCACCTTTTTCCTTTGTTATCACCTTTGACGAGTTATTGAGAATTTCCCTCGACAAAAATCAGCATCATTTTAATTTATCACTAAGACTCCCAAGTCGATATCCTGCAAAAGAGTTGACCGATATTGATTATGCAGATGACATAGCTATCACTGTAGATATCGTTACCAATGCCATAGTTCTCCTACATCATCTAGAAAATGCTGTTAACGACGCTGGACTGTAAAACTGAATACATAGGCTTCAACTAGCAAGACTCAGTACAAACTGATAATCATTATAATCTGTTGAATATTTTACATAACTAGGAAAAGCAATAAATTCTACTGAAAACAATGTGGAAAATATGCATAGTTAAGGCCAGGGTCTACCAGACAACCTCAAACGGAGATTCTTTCGAAAAGTTTGTTTTGCAACTGCTTGAGATTAACTAAAACCATAAAGTCTAAAATGGAACAATGTGAGAATTATACTTAACATCTCCTGGAGACAACATCCAACTGAATCTATGGACCTATCCTTGATATTTTTCAATCTTACGCGAACGCAGAATGACAGGACACTGCTGCCGAGTAAAACAACGGAGATCTACAGTTTCGGGTTGGTCGTCGAGTAAATACCTACATTGACTAACTATGTTATGTCACAGAATGTCACCCTAATGTCGTTCCGACCTTGATGCAGGACCGTGATGGTTGGCGTAATAGACTCGTCAATGTCCGAGCTATAGCTCGACCGAATAATAATATAAAGCTGGAGAAGATTCATAAAATCGTCACAAAGATTTTTGGTAATTTTAGATCTGAATTTAATTTATTTAAATTTAATTACGCTGTCGAAAGAGGGGCGTTTTTTTGTTTTTGTTTTTTGGGGTTTTTTTTCTTTAGAAAATGGTTTGTTAAATGATTCATTCTTCTGGACTGTTTCATAAAACCGATTCCTTTGCACTAAAAATATTTCCGTCTAAACTGTGCCAACATGTGGTATGGAACCTCTGGGATAGGTTCCCCAGGCCGATAAGATCGAGAAGTAAACTTCCTGATTAATCGACTATGATGAGATTCGAAGTTGACTGAGAAGAAAAAGGCCGGTATAGCGTTCCAGCAAAACTTATGGCTAGCTGCCAACGCGACAGAAAAACTATTAGCATAGAACTTATGGTTGCATCTAAATTTCAACTGTAAAATGGACCTAGTACTGCGCCTAAATTCGTACAGTCTAGGTACCAATTTCAGGTTAGATTGCCATGAAAATATTTATGCAGTGATACCTCGGCTTAAGTCGTTTCGACTTAAGTCATTTTCGAAGATACGTCGATTTTTCTGAATAATTATATGGAAAAATGAAACTCGCCTTAAGTCGTTTTACTCGAGTTTACGTCGGGCGTTAAAATATCAGAAACGTGAAAACACTAAAGGAACAGTAAACACATATAAAAGCATATTTAAATAAATTTAAAAATTATATATATATATATATATATATATATATATGTCATGTGTTTTTTCCGCTCCAATGCTGATTTTGAATTCAGACTGGTTTACATCTGTGCTCTGCCGTTGACGTCCTTTCAATTACATTTCAATTGTGATTTAGGATGTATTTTTGCCCATGGCTCCAAAGACAAGTCCTAGCGTAAGTGGTAAGGCTAAGCGTAAGGCTATATCACTGGAAGATAAGGTGGAAATCAAGAATACTGCACGTAAATTCATAAATACTGTAACCCACACCAGATATGGCAGCAATATTCAATGTACGGACGAATGGTAGATTTATAAATATGCAAGATGGATTCTAATGAGAAAAACTTTGGCGGTGGAAAAGTAAAATCGTGATTCTAGGTGAGAACCAATAACATTACATTCTTTGGATTTGGCTCAGAATCTCAAGATATATAACAAGAGCACCAGACCAGATATGGCAGCAATATTCAATGCATTGGCGAATGGCAGATTTATAAATGTGCAAGATGGATTCTGATGAGAAAAACTTGACTTTGTCGTAATTCTACATGAGAACCAATAACATTACATTCTTTGGATTTTGTAGAGAATCTCAAGATATATAACAGTAGAATCAGACTAGATATGCCAGCAATATTCAATGCACGGACGAATGGTAGATTCACAAACATGCAAATGGATTCTGATGAGAAAAACTCTCCTCCATGACACGGTGGACTAACTTCCTTTACAACAGACTTAGACATTGATTTAAATATAATCATTCCACTTCATGCCATTAAGAAGGCGTAATGAGTTGCTCTCCTGAAGGTTAGCATCAGCCATGCTGACCGAGGACAAAATGCTTCTCTAAATAAATATATGTAGTAATTCGGTTTGGAGGATCAATTTATTACTTACTAGCCTTCGAAAACTGACACCTCACACTTTCTGACCAGATTTTTATGCGTGTGTTTATAAATATATTTTCATTCAGTTATATTAATATATGTAGTAAGTCTAGGGGATCAGTTTATTACTTAATTGCTGTATAAAACTGATCCCTCATTTTATTTCCACTTTACAGGTGCGATCAAAAATGACGTGATATTTTTGGCAATATTATGTTTTTTATACGCGAGTTTATAAATATATTTTGCTGTAGTTATTTTGTTTGCTTTGTCTGTTTAACGACATATCAACACCTTATGGGTCATGTAATTCCGAAATTTAATTTTCTTGGGAGCTTTGAAGGAATTAAAAATATGATATATGTTATTTTTCTTTCGCAGTTGAGTGCATGGTACATGATGCTCAGCTTTTTTGCATATACATGTTTGTGTGGACACAATTAGTAAAGGTGGGGATATATGTGTTTTATGTTATATTGAAGTTATACTTTGGAATACAATTTGATTTATTTAAGATATTGTCGAATATTTTATTGATTAACGTCGTTAAAGAAATCTTTGTTGTTTGATTTTGTTTAGCGGCATATCAAAACCTCTATGGGTTATTTAATGCCAAAATCTAAATATTTGGAAAGTATTTGTCTTCAACTACATATAAAATGTATTGCTGGTAATTTATATCATATATATATATATATATATATATATATATATATATATATATATATATATATATATATAAATGCATTGCTAATATTTTTACGAGAAAAAATGTATCTTTATACCTTCATAATGCTTTTTCTTTTACTTTGGGGGTTCGCTCTTTGCCCATAGCAGGGACCCTAACAGGTACTACCACTCCGGTCAAGCTGAACATGGGAACAACAACAATTAAGAGGTTTTCACGCTGCACAAAACCTCCAATATCCCAGTCGAAGGTCTTGCTGCCAGATAGAGTTTATCGTCATGCTCAGGAATGTTCTCTATTTATATTAATAGTATATGTAGTAATTGA
Source organism: Acanthosepion pharaonis (assembly GCA_903632075.3). Taxonomy (NCBI): domain Eukaryota; kingdom Metazoa; phylum Mollusca; class Cephalopoda; order Sepiida; family Sepiidae; genus Acanthosepion; species Acanthosepion pharaonis. The sequence continues at coordinate 1,427,883 of CAHIKZ030000766.1, forward strand.
AATTGGAGCTTCAGTTTATTACTTTATAGCTGTATAAAACTGACTCCCACTTTATGTCCATTAAAATCTTATATTAACACCAGTTTACACATGCCATAGAAATGGCGGCATCTTTTTTTTTTCAAAATTCGAATGTTTTAATACTTGTGTTTATAAATATATTTTCTCGGGTTATATGAATAAACTAGCAGTAGAGCCCGGCGTTGCCCGGGAATGTAACAGTAAGAGATAGATCAAGTATCGACCATCATAAAGACTGAAAAATAAAATTAACAAAGATTATTGTTTAAGGTTGACGGACACGCATGTCTTAATTAGTTATTTTTTGTTTTCGTTTTTGACGAATTGGTCAAACAAAAACATTGTTTTCAATCGTTATGAGTCTACCGATTGAATAGAATTTTATTATAAACAATTGTCTTGTAAATGGAATTTTTAAAGTATTCTGAATGTAAAAATAAAGAAAAAAGTGTGAAAGACAATAAGAAACACAATGAGTTGTCCCCCTTTCATTCTAGCGACAGAATCGTGTTTTATCGCGTTTTCAAATTGATTTTGTGCAAAAAAAATTGTGTTTTTCCAATTTTATGGCGCTGTCAGAACCACCGCAAGGTAATTTTACGCAGTCCTGTGACGTTTTGTTGAAATCGGTTGAAAAATGTAGGAAATCCGATCCAATATATAAACGTACAGACACACACACACACACACATACACACAATCTGCGTTTTACAATAAGTAAGATGTAGTAATTCAGTTTGATAGATCTGTTTATTACTTAATAGCTATATTAAACTGACCTCACATTTCATGTCCGTTAGAATCTTATATAAATACCAGTTTACATATGCCACCAAAAATGGCGATGTATCTTTTCACTATTTCAAGGTTTTATACGTGTGTTTGTAAATATATTTTTCCCCAGTTATATTATTATACTGGCTATAATTTACATCTAGTTTTTAATTTCACCGAAATATGATATTTTAATGTACGGGGAATACAACGTTGGAAATAGAAGAGAGATCATAGGATAATCGAAAAAGATAATTAAATCATTAAAAAGATAAGAAAAAGTGAAATAAAACTGGCCTTATTGACGTCTCAAGAGTTTTGGGTGAAATTAAAGCATAATAAGAAAGAGAAAATGATTTTGATTAGCAAAACAAAACAAAATATTTGAAGAATTTTGTGAATTTAAAGAACATATAACGAAATGAAGACGACGAAACAACCATCTTTAAGTAAAAATCACAAAAACATATTTTTTTCAGCGACCGACGCAACATTTACAATAGCACAACTAAAATCCTTAAATATGTCAGATAAATTAACCGGAAGTTCTTTGGAACGAACATCCATTTTGACATTTTCTATTTTTATAATATATTTTTTTATTTATAATTGGAAGGTCAAAACTTGTTTGCTATTATTCAACTAAACATATTTTAATAATATATATTTTTCCAACTGAATATTATTTGTAATATATATATATATATATATATATATATATATATATATTTTTTTTTTTTTGTTTTTTTCCGTATATTTTCTTCATACTGTCGGATCTATATCCATATATATATATATATATATATATATATATATATATATATATATATATATATATATATATATATATATATATATATATATATATAAGCAAATATATGGATATAGATCCGACAGTATGAAGAAAAATATACGGAAAAACAAACAAAAATCTTAATATGCAATTATGCTGTTTTAATGTTAATATAATGTCAACGTCGGACGTTTCGGTCTAATAGACCATCTTCAGGACATAATCATAAAACATAATTAACATTAGACTATATTCAATTCAACATGAAAAAGACGATGGACACAAGAGCAAGACTAATCCAAACAGATATACTGAAATTTTTCATACTGTCGGATCAATATCCATATATTTGCTTACATACTGTCTACTGGAAATACAAACCTGAATTTACTTTATAACATGGAAGACTTCAAGCTTATACGAAAATATAAGAATCTATTGATTTCCGCGTATTCCTATAAGAACAGAAAGGATTTCTTAACGAACTGTTTATATAAGAAAATCGTTCAATCGAGCTTATCTAATATTTTGAAATCATCTTCGAATACGTTTTCACAACATCGCCCACGTGACGACGACGTGATCATATTTGAACGGAACGCGGATCTTATAAAAAATTTTGTTTGTTATTCCGTATATTTTTCATCATATATATATATATATATATATATATATATATATATACAGGGTGTCCATAAGTTCGTGTGCACTTAAAAAAATTAATAACTTCATTTGTATTTGCGATAGAAATAATTTGTAAAAAGGATTAGAAAGAAGTAACTCTATATCTATAATGGTTTTATTGAAATTTTATTTAAGTTTCCACATGTCCGCCATCATTAGCAATACAAAGGGTAATACGATTTTGCAGTTCACGGAAAATACTTGCCAACTGATTTACAGTGATGCCTGAAATCACATTAGTTATTTTAGCTATACTTAAAACTAGGTACATTAAACTTTATAACATTTTTTACAGATTATTTCAATCGCAAATACAAAGAAAGTTAAAAAAATTTTAAAGTGCACACAAACTTCATGGCACCCTGTATATATATATATATATATATATATATATATATATATATATATATTGTTACATATTTCATATTTCATATAGACAAGTGTTTATTTTATGTAAATTCTTTTCATATCGTCTGATAAGCTTAATAACATTATCATTAAATGAAGAAAGAAAATCACAATATTGATACATATATTTTTTAATTCTAAGCTTTCGGCTGACATAAGCCATTATCAAAGATGACAATTACATTACAATATATTAAGCAATACACGGACAAAACAATGATGATAGTCTGTTTCTGTTTACGTGGAAGATTTCCAAGCAACGACAAACTCGTGCATATAAGACGCTGGAAGCGAAAATCGTACCGCAGCTCATGACGTCACATATGACCACGCGAGAATGAAAACGAGAAGTATTAAATATGGGAAGACGTTGGTATAAACCAATGGATTTTGTTATCAATTATAGGCATTTAAGAATATTTGTTGAGATTTCGTAGTTTATTTTGTTCAGGTTAGGTTTCAACAGTTTTATGTATATAGCTTCAAGAATTTTTAGTTTTTGTTTATTGTTTTCATGTTTAATGTAAGCCGAAAGCTTAGATAGGATTAAAAAACATGTATCAATATGGTGTTTTTCTTTCATCTTTCAAGGATAATGGTATTAAGCTTATCAGACAATATGAAAGGAATTTACTTAAAGTCATCAGGTTGCCAGTAATATTTACCGACCTCCACACGAGATAAGATTTGATAAAATTTTCTCAATTCGTAATTGAACAGCGATGTGTTAATAGCAGCAGCAGTCACTGCTTTTAAAATTAAGCTCTCTCTCTCTCTCTCTCTATATATATATATATATATATATATATATATATGAGTAATTAAGTAATTGAAGAACGATGCGTTAAGTAATATATATATATAAGTGTGTGTGTGTGTGTGTGTATGAAGAAATATAGTCTTAAGGTGTGCTATATTTATGGGTTAAAATGATCAATATCAGAGATAGAGCGTGTGTAAATATAAAAGTCAACATTGAAGTCAACACTTAGAGGCGACAGTCTGTTTTATGCTAGATGCATTTGTCAGATCACTCGTGGCCTGACGATTGCATCTAGCATGAAACAGAATATCGCCTCTAAGTGTTGACTTCAATGTTCACTTATATATATATATATATATATATATATATATATGTGTGTGTGTGTGTGTGTGTGTGTGTGTGTGTGTGTGTGTGTGTGCTATTAACGTATCGCTCTTCAATTATTTAATTAATTGTTATTTTTATTTCCCCTCCCCCATCACAGACAATGAATTGTATATATGGGGACAAATTAGGACTTCATAGAGTTTCTGAGGCATTATGGTGGATGAGGTAAGAATGGTAAGTAAGAATGAGTTGTTTTGGTGAAAGGAATATTGTTTGTATGTTTGGGTCAGTGTTTGAGGCTAGCTAAGTTTAATGTCAAGACAGAAGAAGATCATCCTTTTCCCCCCATCCCCCCTTTTGGCCTTGTGCCCTATTTGTACTCTCGTACAATAATTATTATCACGCTTCAATTGCGAATTGAGCGCTCTTGGCTACTGGCGTTTGTATACATCTCGTATATAATACGTTAAAAATTTCCTTTTCTTTGCCGTGCGCCGATAACTTAGGGGTAAAATCTCTAACTCTAACGATGCCATATCGGTTGAGTTTCGATCCCGGCCTCAAGCAATCGGGCGTCTATCCACACTGATGAGCTGTAATACAGCGAAACAGACTTGTATGCGGATGACTATATATATATATATATATATATATATATATATATATATATATATATTATTGCTTGAGGCCGGGAAACTCAGCCGATTTGGCATCAGTTAGAGATTCTACCCCTAAGTTATCGGCGCACGGCAAAGAAAGGGAAATTTTAAGAGAATATATATATATATATATATATATATATATATATATATATATATATATTCTCTTCGCTAACACTCCGAAAACTAGGCGATTTGTTCAAAAGCCCTCACTTTATACATATGCATTGGTGGTTTTACGCGTATTAGCATAAAAATATGTGTTTATTTACCCACACCTCTTAATAGTCGCGTGCGTTGATATCAAATATGGCTGAACAGTTATGCTAAGACGAATCGGAACACAAGCACCGAATATATCTGGCATGAACATGTGTTAAGGAGTTATCTCCCCTGGGATGTATTAGTGGTGAAACACAAGTTCCTCAGTGGCACCTCAACCCGACCCGAACCCCCGAATGATTGATGCTTCCAGGGAAAACATAAATACACGTCTTTCGGTCACGCGGACCGAGAGAACATTATATGGATTCGCAGGTCGTTGTCCAATGGGTTTTCAGCTTCCCAGGAACTGCCGTTTTGCGGAACAGACTCTCGACCGGATGTTTTCCCAATCACTACAAATCTTGACCTCTCTGAGTCTAAGGTGAACGGTTATCTTTCCTGCATAGTCTCATGAACTCGACCTTTTGCATTTTCTTATGTTCATGCAAAACTATAGAGGTAATAATTCGCGGCTCAAATTGAGGAATCGGAGAGCCGAGTTCAAATTCCTGTCGAGTTCATTACATCCATTTACGTACTAATAGCCTGGTGAAAGGTACGAATCCATCTCCCCTACCAGCTATGGGCAAATAGCAGAAGAAACTAGCTTACCGGTGTAAAAAGATCTTTTTTTAATCTGCAAGTACTTTCATCTGTACATACAGTCATCGTCAGGCATGGAAATTATTTTATGTTTAGTAAAATCCACGTAGCATCCGAGACGAAAAAATTAAATGTGAATCGAAATATATTTTTTTAAAATGTGTTATTTTTAACGGATACAAACTTTTGGCGCGTCCAGGCGCAACGCTAAGGTTGAATATTTTTTGAAAATTTAAGAGTGTGCGTTTTTTACTAATATGACAATTTGAGAATTTTTTCTTGTAGGAATTTATCAGTCAATGTGGCATGAACTAAATTGTTCAATAAATAGAGTAACGTCTCAGTTGTTATCCCGAAAATTTGCACGTCGGATCAGTTCTTTTAAATTTGTAGGTTAATACACCTTTAAAATTTTGCTTGCGAAAGGATTTCGCCATTTTATATCATTAACTTTACTAATCTACTTTTTGTTTGAATAATTCATTGTAATATAAATTGAACTGCACCAAAAATTATACATATATATATATATATATATATATATATTCGGCTCTCCCATCCAATTCGACGTATGAGGGTCAAGCAGATCAGTTCCTAGGAAACCGAAAGCCCGACAAGAGCACATGAGATTTGATTATAGTGGGGAAGGTTTCATTCAGAACCAGCCACACCTTTTGAAGGGCCGAATACAGAGACCTGGTGCACTACGTGCCACAAGGTCCCCAAACAACCCCCCTCAGGTTTTGAATTCAGAGTTGTCCTTCTCCTAGACCAGTTGCTACTCAAGGCTATAGAACCCAGTCTGTCCTGCTATTTACTCATAGCTGGAGGGAGAAGAAGTGGATTCACACCTTCCCCAAGGGTATTAGCACTAAAGTGAATGTAATGGATTCGACTGGAATTCGAACTCGGCTCTCCGATTACTCAATCTAAGAAGATATCCATTACTCCACCGTGTGGGGGGGGATTCCTATAAACATGACATCACGTAATTCCGAAGAACGTATGACAAGAATGAAACAGCAAAACTGGCATTTACCGATAGATCGAGAAAGTTGAGGCTCAAGGGACAATCAAGATCAGGAGAAAAATGTCTCCAGCATTTAAGTTGGCAGAAAACCTACTTTAATGTCTCCTGGAAACATAGCAGCTGTCTAAGATTCAGTAGGTAGAAATCCGAAGAAATCCGTCTGTAGAAGGTACCAGGACCTTTGCTTTACCAAAATCCTCTGTTCAGCGTATTCTGATCAAAGATCACAGAATACAAGTAAAACAAACACTGACCACTGCTGACAAGGAAAAGATATGCACAACTGTTTCTCAGACAAGATTGAAGACGAGCCAGACTTTCTCGATAATGTATGTGTTCACAGATGAAGCACATTTTCTAATCTCAGGCCATGTGAATAGTAAGAACAATGTATTCTGCGATTTAGAGCCCCCAAACGAGGTTCTAGAAAGACCCCTTCATTCATTGAAATGCACTTCATGGGCAGCTATATCAAAGTATGGCATTATTGGACCCTTCTGTTTGGAAGATCCGCAGGAGCAGCCATTGACCGTCACGAATCATCTCTATTTGGAGGTACTGAACAAATTCTGGCATGGACTGGGGATCATGAACCGTGGCAGAGGTGCAACTAGGTTTTAGAGGGGACACCAGTGGTCCGAGAGAAGATGAGGCCACTCGTCATACAGCAAATGTCTCTCTGGGGTGGCTGGATCAGAAGTTTCCTAACGGACTCATCAGTTGTAAACGCGAACCTGAGGAGTCTCCGCATTCCCACAACCTCACCCCCAGATTTTTTTTTGAGGGGGGGAGAGGTATCTTTAGGACCAAGTCTACAAGAACAACCCCCAAACCATCTCAAAGCTAAAGCTAGCAATCACTCGAGTAATCAGAAATTTACCAAAAGAAGAGTGTATGAAAGCCATTGACAACTTCGCCCGTAGAATTCATGTGTGTCTTCAGCAGAACAGAGCACCTTTGGAGCATCTTTATCCCTATAAAAGTATGTGAACGTTGCTTGTGTATTTGCCAGAAGTCATATATAGAGAGTGGGAAATGGAGAAAAAAAAAAGTTCTCTCTTTCCGCCCACCTGTCTCTCTTTTCAGCTCTCTCTCTTTTCAACTCTCTTTACACCCCTCTCTCTTTTCACCTGTCTCTCTCTTTTCACCTGTCTCTCTTTTCACCTGTCTCTCTCTCTCACTTTTCACCTCACTCTCTTTTCACCTCACTCTCTTTTCACCTCTCTCTCTCTCTTTTCACCTCTCTCTCTCTCTCTCACTTTTCCCCTCACTCTCTTTTCACCTCACTCTCTTTTCACCTCTCTCTCTCTTTTCACCTCTCTCTCTCTCTTTACACCTCTCTCTCTCTCTCTTTTCAACTCTCTCTTTTCACCTCTCTCTCTTTCCACCTCTCTTTTCACCTCACTCCCTTTTCACCTCTCTCTCTCTTTTAACCTCTCTCTCTCTCTTTACACCTCTCTCTCTCTCTTTTCACCTCTCTCTCTTTGCACCTCTCTCTCTCTCTTTTCACCCCTCTCTCTCTTTTCACCCCTCTCTCTCTTTTCACCCCTCTCTCTCTCTTTTCACCCCTCTCTCTCTCTCTTTTCACCTCTCTCTCTCTTTTCACCTCTCTTTCTCTTTTCACCTCTCTCTCTCTTTCCACCTCTCTCTTTTCACCCCTCTCTCTCTTTTCACCCCTCTCTCTCTTTTCACCCCTCTCTCTCTCTCTTTTCACCTCTCTCTCTCTTTTCACCTCTCTCTCTCTTTCCACCTCTCTCTTTTCACCCTCTCTCTCTTTTCACCCCTCTCTCTCTTTTCACCCCTCTCTCTCTCTCTTTTCACCTCTCTCTCTCTTTTCACCTCTCTCTCTTTTCACCTCTCTCTCTCTTTCCACCTCTCTCTTTTCACCTCTCCCTCTCTTTTCACTTCTCCCTCTCTTTCCACCTCTCTCTTTTCACCTCTCCCTCTCTTTTCACCTCTCTTTCTTTTTTCACCTCTTTCTCTTTCCACCTCTCTCTCTTTTCACCTCTTTCTCTTTCCACCTCTCTCTCTTTTCTCCTCTTTCTCTTTTCACCTCTTTCTCTTTCCACCTCTCTCTCTTTTCACCTCTTTCTCTTTCCACCTTCCCGTGATTGTCTGCGTGCATATTTATATTTCAGCTTTCTTTAAACAAAGAATATTTTAAATATTTTTATTTTTACTTTCTTCAAACAGACATTTTTTTAATGTTCAAAGCAACTCCAATGTTTTATAATATGATTTAAAAATACGATTTGTTTATAGAGTAAGTATTTTTATTTCAACTTTCTTCAAACAGCCAATTTTTTTAATGTTGAAAGGAATATCAATTCCTACAAATAAATGTATTTTTAAAATATCTCTTTCACAAACTCTTCATGAAACTAAATAAACAGTACACAGCAAGGTTGACTCAATGAGTCATGGGTGGTCGAGTATTCTATAAATGACAATAAAATCTTTTCTAGTAGAGCTAATGAGATGTTGTTTGTAGCAGTAGATTTGCTAACGTCTCTAGTTTTCATAAATATATGGTGTGTATATATTTTCTAATCAGAAAATAAATGGCGTTTACATACTTGGCTTACATTTATTCTGGGACACTTTGTATAAATGTAAAGTTTTAATTTATTCCTTCATCTTTAACTTTACAGAATCCAAATAAAACAAAAACTGACCGCTGCTGATAAGGAAAAGAGACTAGAAATGCACAACTGATTCCCAGATAAAATTGATGACAAGCCAGACTTTCTCAATAATGTATGGTTTTCAGGTGAAGCACGTTTTCTACTCTCAGACCATGTGAATAGTAAGAACAATGTATTCTGAGATTCAGAACCCCCAAATGAAATTCTAGAAAACCCCCTCTATTTATTGAAATGCACTTCTTGGACAGCTATATCAAAGTATGACATTATTGGACCCTTTTGTTTCGAAGACGCAAAAGAGCAGCCATTTGACCGTCACGAAGGAAGAACGAGGCACATTTGAAGCAAATTCAATAAATGGCGATAGAATTTTTGCCAGTAAAACTAGTGACATGTTATTTGTAGCAGTAGATTTGCTTGTCTAATTTTCAGAAATATACGCTTTGTGCATAGTTTGTAAACAAATAATAAATAACGTTTACATTACTGACTTGCATTTATTCCGGGATACCCTGGAATTATGCTTACAATATTTAAACTATTTTTTTATTATGTTGTGATTAAAATATTTTTCCTAAATACAATGGTATAATTATTTCCGTAACAATTCCACGTTTACCATTGGTACATTTTTTTGATATGTTGCATTTTGAAATCCTGATCAATAGTCTTAAATCATTTTCTTTTTTTTAATATTTGAAAGTTGCTTTTATTAAGAATTCTTTTCTTAATACTCTGTAATTGTTTCTGTTTGATACGTGACTTCTGGTAAAAATGCATCCATCTTGTTTTTTTATGGAGCCTTCAGAAATATATGGTTTTTATATAGTTTGTAAACAGAAAATAAATGTCATTTACATTCTTGGGTTACATTTATTCTGGGACACCCTGTATATATGTGACATATATATATATATTAGATAGATAGATAGATAGATAGATAGATAGATAGATAGATAGATAGTAAAGGTAACAAATACGTTGGCATATAATCCAAGTGGATCCTAGTAATATAAGATATTAAAACTGATCCACAAAAAGAGTTAAATGTATTTATTATTACAGAGAAAACAATTAATAACACAATAAAATCCAAAATCACCTCATATGAGGAATAGACTATTTCGGCAAACGAAGATATCGATCATCTGTCATATCAACCCCAGATATACATTTATTGTCTATATTATTTAATGAAACATGCATCAATGAAAAAATTCTGCCTAAATACACACAATTTAAATTGCATGATCCAGCAGCCGACCAAACTATCAACACTTGGAATTATAAATGTAGCCTTGTGAAAAGGCAAATTGAAATAGCCAAGGAAAAAATGAACACCCTTAACAGCAACAAACACGACATCCTACGATAAACTACATCATAAGCTGCGGTGCGATTTTCGCTTCAAGCGTCTCGTATGCACAAGTTTGTCGTTGCTTCGAAATTTTCCATGTAAACAAAAACAGACTATCATTATTGTTTTGTCTGTGTATTGTTTAATAATATATTTTAATGTAATTGTCATCTTTGATAATGGCTGATGTAAGCCGAAAGCTTAGATAGGATTAAAAAATATGTATCAATATTGTGATTTTCTTTCTTCTTTTAATGATAATGTTATTAAGCTTATCAGACGATATGAAAAGAATTTACATAAAATAAATAGACAACATTTGTCTATATTATTTAATGAAACATGCATCAATATATATATATATATATATATATATATATATATATATATATATATATATATATATATATTAGTGATATAATAGTATTTTAGTACAGATGATAGATATGGGTTAGAGAGCAGGGTAGACGGAAACTCCTTATTCCTTGACTGATAACCAAAAAAAGGAAACTGTGGAGTGCCATGACCGACTATAACCTATATTGATATAGCATTAAATAAAAAAAATACCTGAAGGGGAAAGGTAGGAAAATTGTATTGTTCCAATTTTTACAATTAGTGTTCTTTGTTCACTTGCTTTGAAAATCAGGATTCCATAATCGTGTATCTAGGCTTGAACACCGAACGGTGTAAAAACGCAACGGCTGTTCTCAAGGTGGAAACGCTTACTCAACATCAACATTATTCTCATGTTCATTTTATGAGCTGGCTCAAGGCACGTCGGAAGAGAGCGCTTGCAGATTTTCCCGCAGTAGGTGGCCAATTCTTTCTGTGGTAGACTGGTTGCTAGAACTCAGTCTGTCCTACTATTCAACCCATAGCTGGAGGGAAAGGAGATGAATCCCAAGGATATTTGCGCGTAAGTGAATTTAACAACCTCGACTGGAATTCGAACTCGGCTCTTCCACCACAACGCACATCCATATATGCATCCGTAAATGTTCGTGCGCACATCTCAGTTTGTTTGTCTTTAACGCGCACTTCGTACTGCCATCACTCCTCATTATTTGCCAACCGCCGCCTCCTCCACGCCGCATCTCTCTCCTCTTCGCCTGTTCACCCAACACGTCTTCTTTACCCCTTTTCTATCTCCACCCCATTGCTTTAATATCGATCTTTTTCCTTAGGAAAACAAAAAAAAAACATTTATCAAAACCCGCCTTCGCCAGCCTTCGCCAGCCTCCGCCCTTCGCAAAAGCGCCGGTTTCTGTTTTTCACACTGACCAAATCAACTCCGGGTTATGTCGAAGCCCCACCCACCGACGCTAACCAATAAACACGTCTATTTCTCCGGCCAGCCTCCCAGCGTCACCCACCGGGACACGCAAACTATCTTTATCCCAAAGGCGTCTAGCGTTAGTCACAATCGCTGAACGAATCAATCGTTCAGTGAAATAATTTCGCTACACTTTTCGCCCGATTCATTTAACGCTTCAAAACCCTTCTGGGGTAGAGAGTGTCGGCTTCTAATGGACAGATTATCTAACATAAACTTGATCGATACACTTGAACCCCCCACAAAAAAGCAGGGATTATTTTGCAGTAGTTCAGTATTTCAAAACTCTATCAACTTAACTCAATTAAATCAAAAAACAGCATCGTTATTCATGTGACAACTTCATAAAATGATGGATCCTTTAAAATTTACAAGTGCAGATATCTGTCTATATTTCTGAGATGAGGTATTATGTACATTATTCGGACTATTGTCCTCATCTTTGTCGCCATATTTATTACCCTTCAGTATCTGTCTATATTTCTGAGATGAGGTATTATTTACACTATTTACATTATTCAAACTATTGTCCTCATCTTTGTTACCATATTTATCACCCTTCAGTATCTGTCTATATTTCTGAGATGAAGTATTATGTACATTATTTACATTATTCGGACTATTGTCCTCATCTTTGTCGCCATATTTACCACCCTTCAGTATCTGTCTATATTTCTGAGATGAGGTATTATGTACACTATTTACATCATTCAGACTATTGTACTCATCTTTGTCGCCATATTTATTACAAAGTTTCGGCCGCTGAATTTAATTGATTTAAAATATGTTTATTTTTGCTACACAGTTCTAACCATGTTTCAAAAATGGAAGCTAAAAGCCCTGAATTTAATTTTGTAATTAAATCAAAGACGTTAGTTCCATTTCATCCTCCTGAATTTTCTATACAATATATATATATATATATATATATATATATATATATATATATATATATATATATGTGTGTGTATGTGTGTGTGAAAATATATAGAAAATAGGAAGGAACACCCTACACTCGCCTACCCAATTTAGACAATTCACCATAGCTGTTACCATGGGGATTTTGATTTCAATTTTAAAACAAGTAAATTTCAGATATACGTTATTCCAACAAAATTTCGCTTGAAGATGGAACGGAGCCCATTTTACTTTCAACTCAATTTAATTTAAAGGATTATATTGAAGTTTTCGGCTCTTGTTTTGAAACATGAGACCTCTTATGTAGCGATTTGGAATCATATTTTAAATAAATAAATATATATATATATATATATATATATATATATATATATATATATATATATATTATGCACTGTTACATTAGAACATGCACATATCCACTACAAAATTGTACATTTTGTTTCGACGGCAAAAAAGGGAAAACCTTTTTTAAACGTCTCATCAGGTGGGGAATTACGGTGTATTACAAACAATATCCCTTTCTAAGATAAAAGGAGTAGATTCCAGAAGCATTTGGGCTTATTAGGCCGGAACATTAGTAAGTCGGAACAGGTTTTTGTGACACTGGATAAGACCTCAAATTTTTATAAAATGAAACCTGATGAGTATAATACTCTCAAAAAGAAAGGCTTAATAAATAATTACAAAAAAAACTAAATATTAGAAATTTCAATTACGTTGATGATATTAATTCTTCAGCTAAACAGATTACTGATAAATTATAGATAAGCGATAAAATATCGAAACTCCCCCCAAGAGAGAACACCATAATTCCCCACCTGATGAGACGTCTTTCCTTTTTTTATGTCGAAAAAAAATGTACAATTTTGTAGTGGATATGTGCATGTTCTAATGTAACACTGCATAAGATAAACAAATATTTACGGGTCTACTTTATGTATTGAGCACTATTTTTAAATTAATGTTCTGAATGCTGTAATCCAACTGTTAGTTCTCCTACACTTTGATATATATATATATATATATATATATATATATATATATATATATATATATATATATATATATATATATATAATAATCGACTCTCCCGTCGCGTTCGACGTATGAGGGTCAGGCCGATAAGGCCCCAGGAAACCGACATCCTGACACCGGCACATGAGATTTGATTATAGTGGTGAAGTGCAGGACCAGCCACACTTTTTGGAGGGACGAATACAGAAACCTGGTGCACCGAATGCATGCCACAAGGTTCCCAAACGACCCTCCGCAGGTTTTGAATTCAGAGTTGTCCTTCTCCTAGACCAGTTGCCACCCAAGGCTATAGAACCCGGTCTGTCCTGCTATTTTACCCATAGCTGGAGGGAGATGAAGAGGATACATACCTTTCCCAAGGGTGTTAGCAAGGGTAGGAGGCACGGTGGAGCAGTGGATAGCGGCTTGGTTTGAGGAATCGCAGAGCCGAGTTCGAATTCCAGTCGAATCCATTACATTCACTTACTTACATATATATATATATATATATATATATATATATATACAGTTTCAATTTTTATTGCGTCTTTCAGGGTTTTGTATAAAATGTTGTAAAATGTGATCATATTTCTGTATAAAGTTAATAATTAATTAAATTAATTTTTCCAAATATCCTGAATTAAATAGGTTTCTCAAAATCCGTCGTTAAATATAGTTTTCCAAAACCATGCATTAATTATAGGTTACCAAAAATCCGGAATTAATTATAGGATTCAAAAGATCAGGTATAAATTATAGGTTTCAATAAATCCTGATAGATTATAGGTTACCAAAAATCCTGCATTAATTATGAGTTTCATAAGATCCGGCATTAATTGTATGTATTTTTAAAAAATTGCACAACTAATGGGACGGTGGGACTAAACAGATTGTTTAATGGTATGAAACTGTCGGTTCTATTACAGTATCAGTTTTTTCTACTTACTATATATATATATATATATATATATATATATATATATATATATATATATATATATATATATATTTATATAAATAAAAACACCCAACCCTCCCTAAACTTAACCTTATTTCCGAACGTATCTCATAATTGATACAACAATAGTTAATAGTAATGAACTACCGCCCCTGTCTGAATGATTGGATTTCTCCGTATCTTTGGAAACAGGAAATTATGAATTTATGTGTGTGTTTAAAACTCAGTAAATTTAACAATAAGTTATTCCAAAATTCGCTTGAAGATGAAATGGAACTAATGCTTTTAATTATTTATATAATTAATTTTTTTTAGCTTCACTTTTTGAACCATGGTTATCACTGTTTAGCGAATAAACCATATTTTAAATCAGTTAATTTATGATATTTATGCTCTGTAAATTTACATTGAGGACTGTTTTGTAAAAATAAAAAAATTATATCAATAAGAACACCGGATTATATTTCTTACTGTTCTTTCTTTTTCATATATATATATATATATATATATATATATATATAAAAGGTTGGATATTATGTATATTCCCTAATATATACTTAATAGCTCTGCCTCATAACATTGAGCACTCTATTTATAACCCCTGTGGCAGAAATATATTTATGCGTACGTAAAGTTTTTCGTGTGTGTATGTGTTTTTTTATACACATATCTATATATATATATATATATATATATATATATATATATATATATATATATATATATACTCTGTGCATTTAGGCAGCATTTTTTCATTGATACATGTTTCATTAAATAATATAGACAAGGTTTGTCTATTTATTTTATTGTCTGATAAGCTTAATAACATTATCAAAATAAACTATGAATTCTCCACAAATATTCTTATATGCCTAAAATTGATAACAGAATCCATTGGTTTATACTAACGGCTTCCCATACTTAATACTTCTCGTTTTCACTCTGGCGTGGTCATGTGTGACGTCACGAGCTGCGACGCGATTTTCGCTTCCGCGTCTCGTATACACCAATTGGTCGTTGCTTTGAAAATTTTCATGCAACAATAACATATTATCATTATTGTTTCGTCCGTGTATTGTTTAATATATTGAAATGTAATTGTCATCTTTGATAATGGCTTATGTAAGCCGAAAGCTTAGATTGGATTTAAACATGTATCAATATGGTGTTTTTTTCGTCCTTCAATGATAATGTTATTAAGTTTATCAGACAATATGAAAGGAATTTGCTTAAAATAAATAGACAAAACTTCTCTATATTATTTAATGAAACTTGCATCAATGAAAAATTGCTGCCTAAATATATATATATATATATATATATATATATATATATATATATATATATATATATGATCCTGAAAAATTTATTTCGGTTGAGCTCTCTAGGGAGGAAGTGTGGGTTTGTAAACAGGGACTATTACGGCTAATAATTCAAGACTCTTCGGTAAATCGAATCGAGTTCTCTCAGTCACTGTGTGTTTATCACAAAATAAATACGCTTAAATTCACCTTCATCCCTGCCGTGGGCCAACGGCTTAGGGGTAGAATCCCCGACTGACGCCAATTCAGTCGGGTTTCGATCTACGGACGTCTAGCCACACTGATGTGCTGTGATACAGCGAAACTGTCTGTCTGTTGATGACAATATATATATATATATATATATATATATATATATGTGTGTGTGTGTGTGTGTGTGTGTGTGTGTGTGTGTGTGTAACTATGAACCTAAAGAGCTAGGTTAACCTACCCGCCCGAAATATAATTTTAGGAATAAGGAAGCCTGTCCCCTTCAGGGCAAGTGCCAACAAGAGTGCGTCGTATACCAAGTAAACATATATAAGGATAAACGATATAATCCTGATAAAAATTCTAAGGTCTATATAGGATGTACCCAAAATAATTTTAAAACACGATACTATAACCACCTTAGTAGTTTTAATAACGAAACATACAAACATAGCACCACTTTATCCACTTATGTATGGAAGGTCAAACAAGAGGATAATAAAGACACCATTTTGAATTGGGAAATATTTTTAAAAAATGTCACAGATATAAAGCAAGTGATAAATTTTTTTCATTATGCACAGAGGAAAATTTAGCTATTGCTATGTATAAAGAACCAAATAATTTACTAAATCTAAAATCTGAGTAAATGTAGACATAGAAAATGCTGGTTATTAGAACAGGGTTTTTTTTGTTTTGTTTTTTGTTTTTTCGTTATTGAATACATACGTAACCTCACCCCCGTTGTTAAGTTACTGATTGACTTGTTTTTTGTTTTGTTTTTTAGTCACTTGGTCATGTTTTTATGTTGTAGGCTATATATTCTGTTCTATATTTTACCTCTTTAGCCAGCGTACCCTGATGATCCGCGTAGGTGAAACCTAGGTAGGTTTGCCTGGCTCTTTAGGTTCATAGATTTGCTCTACTTAATGTATTGTGCACTTTACTTGGTTACTTTTGCTTTACTCGTTTTGGAGGTTTTTTTTTCTTTGGACTCTGAACTTGGATTCTGGACGATTGTTTTCGCCTTAGTTTAATGTCCTTAGTTCT
>CAHIKZ030000766.1:1447500-1487500 GCA_903632075.3 Acanthosepion pharaonis
TCTATCTATATATATATATATATATATATATATATATATATATATATTGTAGACTGATATATATATATATCAGTCTGTCCATCCAGTCTGTTCATATCTATCTACCTATCTATCGCAGTTTGTTCATGATTATCTACCTATCTATTAGTCTGTTCATATATATATATATATATATATATATATATATATATATATACAATATATATATATATATATATATATATATATATATATATATATATATATATATATATATATCAGCCTGTTGATTATATAACTATGTATTTACTATATATATATATATATGTGTGTGTGTTAATAACCTTATTTTCATTATGTTTGACTGTTCTTGTCTATCTATCTACCTACCTACATACCTACCTATCTATCAGTCTATCTCAATGTGTTCATTATCTATCTATCAGTCTATCTATGTATCTATGTATCCATCTGCCACATTATTTATCCCTTTTCGCTCTAGCCTACCTAATCATAGACTCGACCCAATCATTTGAAGACAACGTGGCATCGCATCTGTACCATCGAAAGAGCGAAACAATCAACAAGACGCGCGGCAAGGCAAACAGCCGAGTCCGAACGAGCCAAGGGCACACAGTTTTTACATGATTCCAGTCGACCCCAGCCACCTCCACGCCCCACGGTCTGCCGGCGAAGTTCTACTCCGCGCCACTCGTCCGTAAATAAAAATCAGAAGATGAAGAATAAAAGGGTGACCTCCCCATCGAATTTCACATTTTTCTTTCAACCTCTTTGCTCTTTCTGCAACCTCTTACCCTCTCACACCGTCTCTCTTTCTCTTTCTCTTTCTCTCGCTGACAATGTCTCTCTCATTCTCTCTCTCTCTCTTTCTCTCTCTCTCACGCTTTCACTCTCAAGTTCTCTATCTCTCCCTGTATCTATCTCATTTATTTTTCGCATACTCACTTGTCTCATATTTTCATTCCCACTCTTTTATTGAACTCTCTCTCCCCCCCACTTACCTTAATTTCTCTCGAACACATTTCTCACCCCCTCTCTTTCTCTCTCTTTATCTCTCTCTCTTTCTCTCTCTTTCTCTCTCTTTCCCTCTCTTTCTCTCTCTCTCTCTTGTGTTTCGTAGACTTTCCCACTTTCTTTCTATATCTATCTATCGCTCTTTCTCTCTCTCTCTCTTTATCTATCTATCTATATATCTATCTCAAAAAGTTCATATCAAAATATCTATCACATTCTATTTATCTATCTCAGCGTGTATCTCACTCTGTTGCTATCTCCCGTTCTCTTCCTCTCCCACTCTCTCACACTTTCACATTCTGTTCATTATCTATCTATCTATCTATCTCATCTATCATATCTATCTATCTATCTATCTATCTATCTCAGTCTGTTCATATCTATCTATCTATCTATATCAGTCTGTTCATATCTATTCATCTATCTATCTATATCAGTCTGTTTCATATATCTATCTATCTATCTATCTATCTATCTATCTATCTATCTATATCAGTCTGTTAATTATCTATCTATCTATCTATCTATCTATATATCTATCTATCTATCTCAGTCTGTTCATATTCATCTATCTATCTATCTATCTATCTATCTCATATCTATCTGTTCCATCTATCTATCTAGATTCATCTATCTATCTATCTATCTCAGACTGTTAATTATCTATCTATCTATCTATCTATCTATCTATCTCATTTTGTTCATATCTATCTATCTATCTATCTATCTATCTATATCAGTGAATTCATATGTATGTATTTATCTCTCTCTGTTCATATCTATCTGTCTATCTATCTATCTCAGTTTGTTCATATCTACATATCTACCTATCTATCTCAGCCTGCCTGTTTATATTTATATATCACTATATCTATCACTATATGTATCTCAGTCTGTTCATATCTATCTATCTATCTATCTATCTATCTATCTACCTACCTACCTACCTCAGTCTGTTCATATCTATCTATCTATCTATCTATCTATCTACCCTACCTACCTACCTACCTCAGTCTGTTCATATCTGTCTCATCATGTCTCTCTCACTCTGTTGCTATATTCCTTTCTCTTCTCCCGCTCCCTCTCTGTCTCTCTACACATCTATCTCACATCGCACACACTCAAACAATCATATTGTTCCTGTCTTTCTCTCTCTCTCT
Organism: Acanthosepion pharaonis; assembly: GCA_903632075.3. Lineage (NCBI taxonomy): Eukaryota > Metazoa > Mollusca > Cephalopoda > Sepiida > Sepiidae > Acanthosepion > Acanthosepion pharaonis. The sequence goes on from CAHIKZ030000766.1 coordinate 1,449,675, forward strand.
CTCTCTTTCCCACTCTCTCTCTCTCTCTTTCCCCTCTCTCTCTCTCTCTCTCTCTCTTTCTCACTGTCTCTTTCACTCCGTCTCTTTTTTGCTCTTTCTCACTCTCTCTTTTATTCTATCATGCTCTCTCTCCCACTTTCATCTCGCTCTATTTTGCTCGCATTCGCTCAATCTCTCTTGTTTGCTCTGTCGCCCTCTCACCCTCTCTTTCTTGCTCTCTATCTTTCCCCATATCTCACTCCCTGACTCTTTCACATTCTCTCCATGTCTCTCTCCATGTCTCTCTCTCTCTCTCTCTCTCCCTCTCTCTCTCTCCTTTTTTTGATTATTTGGTTCCTCGTATTGTTTTATTCTCCGTTTTCGGTGTTGTTTATTTGTCCGTTCGCCAACCCCCGCCCCCTCCCGCTCTCCAGTTCCGTGAGGCAAAAACGCTGTCGCTGTTTTGACAACACCGGGGTCAAAGGGCGTCCCGTTTGGCGGTAAATTGCCACCAACTCGAGGCGCGGGAATAAAGACAAAATTTTTGCCTTCCTCGCTTTTTTTTTTTTTCGACAAAGATGAATGAAAGAAAATCAAACGTTTTGCTTTTTTTTTTAAATAATAGAAAGAAAATGGAAGAAGAAAGAAGAGGAGAAGGAAGAGAAGAAGGAAAAATGAAAGCGGAGGAGGAAGAGGAGAAGTCAAGGAAAGAGGAAGAAGAAGGCGGAGGAAGAGAAGGAGGAGGAAGAGAAGAAGGAGGAGGAGGAGGAGAAGAAGGAAGGAGGAGGAGGAGGAGAAAAGGAGAAGGATGAGTAAGAGGCGAAGAATGAGGAGAAGGAGAAGAATTATGAGTATATGATTTTTATTACCCATGACCCATCTATATATATGTTATCTATCAGTCTGTTCATATCTATCTATCTATCTATCTATTTATCTTATAGTCTATCTATCTATTTATCTTATATCTGTTCATATCTATCTAATTCAGTCTACTCATCCATCTCATCTATCTATCTATCTATCTATCAGTATCTATCTATCAGTCTGTTTACATATCTATTTCAGTTTGTTCATATCTATCTATTCATCTATCTATCTATCTATCTATCTATCTATCTATCAGTCTGTTCATATCTATTTCAGTTTATTCATCTATCTATCTATCTATCTATCTATCTATCTATCTATCAGTCTGTTCATATCTATTTCAGTTTGCTCATATCTATCTATCTATCTATCTATCTATCTATCAGTCTGTTCAGTTTGTTTGTATTTATTATCATCTATCTACTTATATCTATCCATCTATATTATCTACCAGTCTGTTCATATCTATTTCAGTTTGCTCACATCTATCTATCATATCTATCTATCTATCTATCTATCTATCTATCTATCTATCTATCAGTCTGTTCATATCTATTTCAGTTTGCTCATATCTATCTATCTATCTATCTATCTATCTATGTATCTGTCTGTCTGTTTGTATCTATTTCAGTCTGCTCATATCTATCTATCAATCTATCTATCCGTCTTTTCATATCTCTACCTATCTATCTTGTTATCTAACACACACTATTCCTTATCTGTATTTCTATATAACTATCACACTCTTCATTATCTATCTCGCTATTTATATATCTATTTATCACACTCTGTTCATTATCTATCTATCTATCAATCTATCTATCTGTTTAACAGACACTGTTCATTATCTATATATCTATAAAACCATTTATTACACTCTCTTAATTATCTATATCTATCACACTCTATTCATTATCTATGTCTCTAACACAATATGTTTGTCTATCTCGCTCAATCTGTTCACATCTGTGTAGAGGGTGCGATGGATAAATTGTCGTCTAAATGACGTAAAAATGAAAATAACACTGATATCTCATTTTAACAGATATGCAGCGTGCGATGCATAAATGGTCGTCTAAATGATGCCAGAGTGAAAATAACACTGACATCTCATTTTAACAGATATATTAACCAAAATTACACGAAAATATCTTGAAATACTAAAATCGCCATTTGGCTTCAACCACTGCCAACAGACGACTTCAGAATCTCCTGCAACTCTTCTGGACGGTCTCCTTGATTAAGTTGGGAAATGCTGCCATAATCCTTGTTTTCAGCTCATCTTTGGTGTTACAGGGAGTTTTTGTTGGTTTCTCACTCAACCGCGCCCCACACATGATAATCAAGGAGGGGTGCCCTTGGGGGAGTCAGGTGGCCAGTTGTATGAGGTGATGTGGTCGCAGAAATTGGCTGACAGCCATGATTGTGTTGTCCTACTTGTGGCATGATGTAGATTCCTGCTGCCAAACATAAGGTCTTCCAGCAGCCACACCCTTGATCCAGGGCAGAACTGCCTCCCTAAGGCACCTGATGTAGGCATCCGTGTTAAATCTGAGGTCCTCACCAACACATTCTCTAGTTTTTTCGTATCAGAATCATCAGAGACGCCATACCTTCGTAATCACCATTAGACTCATCGAACTCTTTCTGAATCCCTTGCACTGTCCTTAAGTTGACATCCTCTGGTTTTGTTTTGTTTTGTCCTGTTTTTTAATAAAACTCCCCCCCCTTTAAATAGATATCTATCACTCTCCTTAACCGCCATCTTGTGCCTAGCGTCTGACTGAAACAGTAAAAAGTGTAATCTCTGTATTAAATGTTTTCTGAAAAGGTTGATCCTTTAGATTCCAATATCAATTACTCACGGTTAACTGCTACTTCTTGCTTCCTCTAACCTTACAGACATGAACTTCATTCCACACCGGGGTTGAAAAGACAGTCTGCCGATATATATATATATATATATATATATATATATATATATATATATATATATATATATATATATATGAAATGTAACATCAAAATTGTTAGATTAAGCTTTGAACCCCTACATATTAGAAATGATTAAAGATATCTTACTGGAATTCACCCAGCTTTTTATAACACTATTGGACTCTACTTTGAGCAATAAGAATAGGTTGAAATGATGATCCCTCTTGCTGTTGTGATCTCCTGACCCAGTTTTCATCGCTTAAAATAATCCATTCATCATAGATATATATAGTACAGGTAATCTCTCCGTTGGTATATAATCCGGGTAATCTTATATATTAAAACTGTTCCACAAAGAGCTCGATGTATTTATTATTTTTACAGCAAAAAAAAAACAAACAGAAATTACCTCAACATGGTAGATAATCTATTTCAAGCCGTTCTGTACGCGGCTATCATCAGCCCCTAAGTGTCTGGAGACACGGCTTGAAATAGACTTCGATGTTGATGAATTTTTTTTTTTTGCTGTAAAAATATATATATATATATATGTGTGTGTGTGTGTGTAAATACAATAAAAATCCATGAACAAATCAGTGAGATTTGTACATTAGGTAAATGTCAAAAATAAATGTAAAATGTATTGCTTGAAGGAGGGTGAGTATTATCTATCGGTATCATGCAGTTCCTATCTGTCTCTATTTATGTCTATTTTTCATTATCTGTCTATCAATCTCAGTCGGTTCATTATCTAACAAAATAATTTTACTCACTACAAAGATGCAACTTCGTTTCTGTGCATTTCACTTGCACCTCGACTGGTGAGAACAGAAAATGGTTAGGAACAATTCCTTTTTTTCCATTTGAGAAAAAAATATACATAAAGCAAAAATGTGACGGAGTGAAACAATAGTGCTTGTTGATAGCAGTTTGGTGATGGAATGGTGAGGTGTTAATTGATGGCTAGTCTGGGAAGATTCCTTGCCGATAAACAACGGTCAAAAGTTTAGGCACAGCATCTCACAAGTGTCTTAAGAGTGAGATGTGGGGGAGGAAAGGTTGGAATAAGATAGATAGATAGATAGAGAGAGAGAGAGAGAGAGAGAGAGAGAATTAAAAGACTGACATAGATAAATAGATAGACAGAATATCAAGAGACTGAGATAGATAGATAGATAGATAGATAGACAGACAGACAGAAAGAGAATGAAAAGACTGATATAGATAGATAGATAGATAGATAGAGAGAGAGAGAGAGAGAGAGAGATCGCAAAGGCGAGAATAGAAGCATAAACAATAACATTAATATTTTTTATAAAAATCAAATGAACGAAAATTATAAACAAGACGAAAGTAAAATTAGGAACATTATAAAAAAAATACATAACACCAGTTGACAATAGTAAAAAAAATAGATTATTTATTTATTACAAACAATTTAAAACCTCTACCCTTGTAGTTAAAAATAATAATTCATCTCGTAGAACAAAATTAAATAGGGCAAATATTATTTACGAATTTAAATGTCCATTAAAGAATTGTATTCCTGATCAATAAAAATTCGTAAATAATTGTATAGGCCACACTACAACATGTTTGACACACAGACTCACTCTACACATTTCTGACCATAGCTCAATTAGATCTCATTTAAATATTCATGGAGACCTACCGGACACTATTCGTAACATACTTGTTGACAACACTAATATAATAGCATCATCTACATGCAAAGAAAAGGCTAAAAATAATGGAAGCCTCATTAATAAAAACAAAAAAAGCAATACTTAATATTAACTTTGAACATGGACATAATATCTTGACTGTGTTTTGAAAATGAAAACATTATATAAATACATACATGCAACAAACTAATTCTTAATTAACAGTTAAAATATTTAATCCTTGAAAATGACTAAATGTATAGCCGAAAGCGCTCGGATAAAAAGAACATTCGGACAGTTTTTATATAATTTATCATCCGAAAAGAAAAAAAATAGTAGATCGCATGAAAGAAGTATTGCTGCTTAAATACACAAATTTTATACACACTTATATATATATATATATATATATATATATATATATATATATATATATATATATATATATATATAGATATATAATGAACATATATATATATATATATATATATATATATATATATATATATATAGGTCTGTTCATTATCTATCTATCAATTTATTTATCGATATTTATCTCAGTCTCTTGATATTCTATGTCAGTCTTTTCACTATCTCTTTCTCTCTCTCTATCTCTCTCTCTCTCACTCTCTCTGTGTGTGTATCTCTCTCTCTCTCTCTCTGTGTATCTCTCTCTCTCTGTGTATCTCTCTCTCTTTCTCTCTCTACATACATATATATATATATCAATCTATCTCGGTCTTTTCGTTAATTCTCTATGACAGTCTCTTCATTATCTATCTATCTATCATTCTCAGCCTTTACACTTTCTCTCTATCTATCTATCTATCTATCTATCTATCTATCTATCTATCTATCAGAATGTATACTCACATCTATCTGTCTTTAATAGGATTTCTCGAAAGTCCAGGCCGGTAGACGAAAGAAAATACTGTTTAAAGTAAATGGGGCGTCTACTTAAACCTGGCTATCCGTAAAAAATAAACCTTAAAATATATATATATATATATGTGTGTGTGTGTGTGTGTGTGTAAATACAATAAAAATTGGTGAATAATCAATGAGATTTGTACATTGGGTAAATGTCAAAAATAAAATGTAGAATGTATTGTTTGAAGGAGAGATAGTGTTATCTATCTGTCTCATTCAGTTTCTAAGTGAATTATTTTTAAATTATTATTAAGAAAAAAATGTCTAGTCAAGTGATTTTTCTTTTGATCCAGGGAAATGGTAAAAAAACATATTCCATAAATGGAAAAGGAGAAACTGAAAAGTTCAGTGGCCGTGCGGATTAAACCCTTTCTGCTTTGAAAATTCTTTCTGCCTTGAAAATCATCTTAGATAATCCGAGCTATTTTTGGCCCCGACTTGAACACTGACATAAGGCACCGACTGGTAGAACGCAACCCTTTCGGCCTTGAAGCAGCCCCGAGTCCCTATTTCATCTTTCCTAAGCTACACTAAAATTAATGGGAACGATCAAAGAAAGCCGAGTAAGGGGGCGTAACTCTTGTCTTTTTTTCTCTCTCTATCAATGAACTCTTAACTCCAGAAGCATTTGTTTCGCTCGTTCACTCGTCATTGGTGACCGCTGCTTAGTTTACTATGCACGGCTTTGGCGCGCATTTCATGAATAAAATAAAGAAGTTCATGGGGAAGGCGGCTGCAGTTAGCCTCTTGGCAAATATACTTTAGGGCTCGACACTTAGGTCATTCGACTCAGCAATGCAAGGTCTTCTATTTCAAGTACCAGCGATTATTTATACGTCCTCATTTTAGGACTATTTACAACCATTACATTGATCGCTATCTGAGGTGTAATTTCAATATTATTTTTCGCCTGATACAAAGCCCAAGAACCTCTCAAGGTAGAGGATAACTGCTTGAGCTTGCTCTAAGAGCGTAAAAGGTGGAAGAAACGTGCATATTTTGAGGATATATAACAGTTTGCCCTATACTTGAAAAGGTCAAGATCGGAGTAATCCCAGAAGTTTTGAGGAAAGAAGCTATCTGAGTTGAACTTCACCCTTACTAATGGAATATGAAAATGAATAGGGATGAGTAAGCTCTGTGCATTGGAATAGCGGTTCCTAGCTGTGAATGTCTACACTGGTGGAATAAATGAATATAACAGAGGCAAGAAGGGGCGTGTTTATTTTAACGTTTCAAAAATGAAACTACACTCAGAATTTAGAGGGAGATGTTAGAAGTACAGAGTTGAAATAGACTCTAGAAGGAACCGAAAACCCAATCCTAAACAGGAAACAAGGAATAAACTTCTACTCCTATTCAAAAAACCTATCTACTCCTACTGAAGGAAGAAAATAAATAAATAACATTTCAGAGTTTAGGCAGAGACATTAGAAGTATAGAGTTGAAGTAGACTTTAGAAGGAACCGGAAACCCAATCCTAAACAGGAAACAAGGGATAAACCTCTACTCCTATTCAAAAAACCTATCTACTCCTACTGAAGTAAGAAAATAAATAAATAACATTTCAGAGTTTAGTGAGAGATGTTAGAAGTATAGAGTTGAAATAGACTTTAGAAGGAACCGGAAACCCAATCCTAAACAGGAAACAACGGATCGATTTCCTTTCTTTTTTACAAGACCGGGGAGGAGTTTGAACCGGATGACAGGTGATCCTATCTAGTGTTATAGCTCATAAAAAAGAAAAACAATCGAGGTATTTTATCAGGTTCAGCCATGTCGTTAATACGCGTGCGCAATCCAGGTTATGAGAAATTAGGCTAAATTGAAAATGAGGCTTCAAAGATTACTTTGAACCTGACACGAAATATTAAAACAATAGAATATTTGATAAGCAATTATTTTCTTGAATTCTGTTGCATTTAAAGACTCTCACCAGTAATTCCGTAGTTTCATGATAATAAAAATAACGTTTATCTCAAGAAAATTAGGTGAAGTTATAAATAAACGGAACACATTAGACAGCACTTCCTCCGATTAGCCTCGTTACTTAGAATGATTACATCGTTACTTATGTAAATGCGTATAAAATAAGGTACAGAGTCCCGGCAAAGGTTGAAGAATATGACAAATGCAAAACCGTTTCATTGAAACTTAAAACGATTACCTGGGTACTTATTTTAGTGCATCATTTTACTTACAATTATTGCCATGTGACGCAAATAATAGTTAGGGCGTTATTTAAACAAATTAGATGTAAATAGACAACAGTGCCTTTTTATAGCCATCTGGCACTTATATTATTGCCAATTCACACCGAGTTCTGGGTATGACGATAAACTAGATCCGACAGCAAGGTTTCTGCTCGGGAGGTTTTGAAAAGCATGGAACCCCCTCTGAATTACTGTGGGTCCCAGGTCCATCCTGACCCCGGATGTTAGTATCTGTTAGGGTTCTCGAGCTACGGGCTTAATAGTGAAACCACAAAGTCGAACTGAACCCTTTATTTCGCTCACTGGGGTAGACTGTTTTAGTTCCACGTCTAATGGATGTCAGTTATCAGTTATCTCCCGTTAATTCACCTCTCCAAGGTCTCCACTGTCTTAACCAGGTATTGAACTCACACTGTCACTTGATCTAACCAATCTATCCACTGTGCTATGTGTCCTTAAGGATACATGACACAGTGGATAAAAGGTTCAGTTTGACATTCCAACCACCTGAAGAAGGCCGGAGCGTACAACGGCCGAAACGTTATGATAAACATGGCAACAAAGATTAGGACAATAGTCTGAATAATGTAAATAGTGTACATAATACCTCATCTCAGAAATATAGACAGATACTGAAGGGTGATAAATATGGCAACAAAGATGATGACAATAGTCCGAATAATGTAAATAGTGTAAATAATACCTCATCTCAGAAATATAGGCAGATACTGAAGGGTGATAAATATGGCAACAAAGATGAGGACAATAGTTTGAATAACAAAAATAGTGTACATAACACCTCATCTCTGAAATAAAGACAGATACAAAAACAAAACCCTTATATAAAAAAAATACCAAAAATATGCCAACCTACATGAAAGAACTCTTTCATGACATTAACCCATATAATATCCTACAATTTCTTAAAGAATTTAAATTGTATTCCAAAATATAACCTCAACAAACCTACAAAGTTGATACACGAAAACGGAAGTTATTTCTAGCATTGATATTAAATAACTTCCGTTTTTGTATAGCAACTTTATACTTCAAAAGAGTAAAGTCCAGTTTCTTTATTTGTCTATATTTCTGAGATGAGGTATTTTTGATATTTACACTATTTACATTGTTCGGACTGTTGTCCTCATCTTTATTGCCATATTCACCTTCAACATCTGTCTCTATTTCTCAGATAAGGTATTGTAACTATTTACATTATTTACATTGTTCGGACTGTTGTCCTCATAAAGGAGCTTCGCATTCCAGTAAGATTCAATTACCCTGTTGAAAAATTCATCTTCCCTCATTCAGTTATTCTCGAAAGCCCACATCAGCTCATTGTAACTGTGATAAATTTAAACACGAATGTAATTTGTCGTATTTCTTGGGAAAGACCATAAACTACATCCGTGTGCAGGGTAAGACGATAAACTACATCCGTGTCCAGGGTAAGACGATAAACTATGTCCAGCAGCAAGACGTCTGGTCAGGAGATTTTGAGGAGCGTAGAACCACTTCTTAATTGCTGGTGTACCCAGGTTCACTTTAACGCGGGGTGGAAGCATCTGTTAGGGCCCCAGATATAGGTAAATAGTTAACCCCCAAACTGGGATCAATACACTGAAAGTGTAAAAATAGGTTTTAACAAATGTGAAAAAAATATTGCCAACAATACATTTGTGAAAATAAATTACCAGCAATACATTTTTTAAAAAAAATTAACAGCAATACATTTTTGAAAAAAATTAGCAGCAATACATTTATTACCAACTATAAAAAGAAATATTACCAGCTATAAAAATGTTACCGGCATTAAATAACCTTTTTAAGTTGGTAATAATATGGTATGGTATTTTTTTTTCAAAAATGTATTGCTTGGTAATTTTTTTTTAAATGTATTGCTGGTAATATATTTTTTAACAAAAAATTCATTTTTGAAAGATAATCTATTATCAGCAATACATTTTTGAAAAAAATATTACCAGCAATAAAAAACCTTGTCGGCATTAAACAACCCATTGATATGCCGTAAAACAAAACAAAACAAACCAATATATACTGAGATAGATAGATAGATAGATAGATAGATAGATAGATAGATAGATAATGAACAGACTAAGATAGATAGATATGAACAGATAGATAGATAGATAGATAGATAGATAGATAGATAGATAGATAGATAGATAGATAAAAAATATTACCAGCAATAAAAATCTTGTCGGCACTAAATAACCCATTGAAATGTTGATAAGCCGTAAAACAAACCAAACCAAATCTATTAACATCCATGTACGATGCATTTAGATTATCCTTCAGATTATCTTTAAACCTCTTCCTAGGCTTGTGTTGTGAAGGATTTCTTGTTTTCAGTTCCTGATAGAAAACTTCTTTGAGACTTCTGTTATTCCCCCATTCTCAAAGCGTGTCCTGCCTATCGCATCTGGTTGAGGATTATTATTGTTTCAATGCAGTTGCATTCAAATCTTTGAAGAACAACAGCGTCTGGAATCAAAGATTGTCATACATATATGATTATTTGGGCACCCCAGCGTGTTGTAATGGTTAGCAAGCTTGTCTTGTTAGATTAGTTACTACTGAAAAGTGAGTTCGATCCTCACTGGATGCCCCATACTTTCGGCCTTGTGCCACATCTAAGCTACGCTTGGAAAATCTCTACGTATATGATGATGATTTTCACTTCTTTACAAAAGAAGGCCATATCTTCATTTGATAGCTTTTTGTGCTCTATTCCTAATTTTGGTATTTCCATATGGTATGGGCCCGTAAATGATTCTTAAGGCCAGGTCCACTTTTACAATTTCTTTTACAGGCGTGGCAGGCATAAAGTTTGTCTGTGTTACCTATGTTGGAAACTTACCTGTCCCTGTGTAACAATCATGTGGGGTTTGAGTCACGCAACAGACTTACAAACCTTGTCCCAAAACTTGCGCAAGTAACCTGCATGTCTTTCCGGTCAGGTTGCATTCACTGGAGTTTGCATCTGACCTTTGTGGTGCGATCTCACGTGACTGGCTAAACCAACAACTGAAAAGGTTGACCAATTCCATTTCTCTCATCCTAATGGCGTGTTTTCCAGTCTTCAACATTAACCCAAGACTTTTTGGGTTACATTTAACTACATCCTTGAAATGTTTGTTTGTTTTTTTGTGGGGGAGGGTATGAGCGGGTCGGTTAGCATGCACCAGATGACCATAAAAATGTCTTTAAAGCCATCTGCTATCCTCCATACATATCACATTACCTGTCCGGCGCATTTGATTACTGAGAATTAATTTCTTTATGCTATGATTGCGCGCTAAAGGACTTTTGTGTCTGGGGTACAAGACTTTGCCAATTGATGTCCAAGATTCGTCTGAGGCATTACTGGTGAAAACACTCGAAGACAATGGTTCCCAACTGATTTGAGGCCATGCCGGACTTTGATATTTCTTAAATTATAGTGCCCCCTCCCTGTAATATTTAATTCTTACATATTGAAATTGATGTAATGAATATGCATACACCTGGGTTCCCCCTCACAGTAATATGATTGGCTGCTGTATATACAGACTGATGTGGAGGTACATGACGACGCCTATTGTCTTCGCCTATTGCTTACGACTATTGCCTACCACTACGACGATGACCAGTCCATTACGGTTACCTGCTAGATTGTCCTACTCGGTTAGAGTAGTCCAAAACCACTTTGCTACTTCGAACAAATATATCCCTTTCCGGGACATATCAAAACTTTTACTGCAATTCACATGAAGGAAGCTTAAAAGGCCATTAAGTTTTTCTCTAAACAAGCCTCTAATGATCATGGCGTCCATGAAAGAGAAATATTGAAAAAAACAAAAAGATAGTTAAATATATATAAAGTTTCAAACCATATAATAGAGAACTGAAAGGCAGAAATATAAAATATTTGAATGAAAGTTTTATTCTGTAATATACTTTGATTATTTTAATCATGAAATAATAATGCAAAATGAAATTTGAGCTCATCCCAAAATGACTGTTAGTGAGATCCTTGTGTGTCATGTCTGCTATAGATAGATTTTATATTAGTCACCAATTTAGTCAGTTTAAACCTCAAGTCTCTTCGTTTAGTAATATTCAGTCGAAAAATGAAGTTGTCGCTTTAACCCAGTGGTTCATAACGAATTTTGGGCCATGCCCCACTTTAGTGTTCATAAATTTCTGGTGTCTCATTCTAATATCTAATTCTTACATATACAAAATTTTACTGCAATTTACGTGAAGGAAGCTTAAAAGGCCATTAACTTGGTCTCTAAACAAGCCTTCAAAGACCATGGCGTCCATGAAAGAGAAAATTAAAAAATCAAAAAGACAGTTAAATATATATATATATATATATATATATATATATATATATATATATATATATGGAATGAAAATATATAATAGAGAACTGAAAGGCAGAAATATAAAATATTTGAATGAAAGGAATTCTGTAAAATACTTTTGATCATTTTAATAATGAAATAATAGTGTTTCATAGTTCTATGCAGGAATCGGTTAATAATGTGTGTGTATCTAGTGTACATTGTTTTAAAATATATATATATATATATATATATATATATATATATATATATATATATATAGGCAGCAATCCTTCTTTCATGCACATTTCATTGAATACAACAGACAAGGTGCTTTTATTTAGTTTTTTATACAATTTCTCATGCGATCTAATATTTTTTTCTTTTCAGATGATAAATTATATAAAAACTGTCCGAATGTTCTTTTTACCCGAGCGCTTTCGGCTATACATTTAGCCATTTACAAGGATTAAATATTGTAACTGTTAAATAAAAAATAATTTGTTGCATGTATGTTTTATAAAATGTTTTCATTTTCAAAACATGGTCAAGATATTGTGTCCATGTTCATAGTTGATATTATTAAGTGTTGTTCTTTTTTGTTTTTATTAATAAGGCTTCCATTATTTTTAGTCTTTTTTTGTATGTAAATGATGCTATTATATTAGTGTTGTCAACAAGTATGTTCCGAATAGTGTCCGGTAGGTCTCCATGAATATCTAAATGAGATCTAATTGAGCTATGGTCAGAAAGGTGTAGAGTGAGTTTGCGTGTCAAACATTGTTGTAGTGTGGCCTATATAATTATTTATGAATTTTGATTGATCAGGAATACAATTCCTTAATGGGCATTTAAATTCGTAAATAATATTTGCCCTATTTAATTTTGTTCTAAGAGCTGAATTATTATTTTTAACTACAAGGTTAGAGGTTTTAAATTTTTTGTAATAAATAATTAATCTAATTTCTTTGCTATTGTCCACAGCTGTTGTGCATTTTTTATAATGTTCTTAATTCTACTTTCGTCTTGTTTATAATTTTCGTTCATTATATATTTTATATAATTTATCATCTGAAAAGAAAAATGATTAGATCGCATGAGAAACTGTATGAGATACTAAATAAAATCATCTTGTCTGTCGTATTCAATGAAATGTTCATATATATATATATATATATATATATATATATTTCTTCCATAAATTGATTTTTTTTAATCTGGCATTATTTCATATTACAACAAACGTTTTCGTTTAGTAGATAAACATCTTTGTTTTATTTTAAACAGGGAAATTTACATCTACCGGCCTAGAACAACGAAATTTCTACTGAAGAAAATGTACATATATCGGGACTTTTCAGAGTCTGTAATTTCGTACCTGGAAATTAATTGAAATAATTTAAGCAATTAATGATTTTTTTTCATTTCATTCGGCAAGTATTTTCTGTTACTGAAGGAAAGAATAAAAAAAGAAATCAAAAAGAAAGAAAAAGATAGAAAGAAAGAAAGACAGAAAGAAAGAACAATAAGAGGGAGAAACCAAAGAAAGAATTTCAAAACAGAACGAAGAACTAGTGAAAAATAGCGAAAGAAAAATGAAACTAAATGAAAGAAAGAAAGAAAGAAAGAAAAGAAAGAAGAAAAGTATAATATTAATAAAAAATAATACGAAAATATGAAAAAAGAAAGAAAGAAAAGAAAGAAAGAAAAGAAAAGAAAGAAAGAAAGAAAAGAAAAAAAAAATGAAAGAAGAAAAGCATAATATTAATAAAAAATAGTACGAAAATATTAAAAAGAAAGAAAGAAAAGAAAGAAAGAAAGAAAAGAAAAGAAAGAAAGAAAGAAAAGAAAAAAAAAGAAATGAAAGAAGAAAAGTAAAATGTTAATAAAAAATAGAAAGAAAATATTAAAAAGAAAGAAAAGAAAGAAGAAAAGTAAAATATTGATAAAAATAGAACGAAAATATTAAAAAGAAAGAAAGAAAGAAACGAAAGAAAGAAAAGAAAAGAAAAGAAAAGAAAGAAAGAAAGAGAGAAAGAAAAGAAAAGAAAGAAAGAAAGATTGAAAGAAAAGAAAAGAAAGAAGAAAAGTAAAATGTTAATAAAAAATAGAACGAAAATATTAAAGAGAAAGAAAGAAAGAAAAGAAAGAATGAAAAGAAAAAATGAAAGAAAGAAAAGAAAAGAAAGAAAGAAAGAAAAGATCCATGAAAGATTAAACAGAGTGAGAAGAAAGAAAGAAAGAAAGAAAGAAAGAAAGAAAGAAAGAAAGAAAGAAAGAAAGAAAAAAAAAAAGAAAGAAAGAAAGAAAGAACAATATAAAAGATAAATCAAAGAATAAAAGTTACGGAATAAAGAACGAATAAAAATCACCAAAAGAAAAATTAAACCGAAAGAAAGAAAGAATTATTAAAAAAACAACAATCAAAGAAGAGAAAGAAAAAGAAAAATATATAATGAAAAAAAGAGGAAAAGAAAAAAGAAATATATAAAAAGAAAAGAAAAAATGAGCAAAGAAAAGAAAGGAAAGAAATAAAAATATATATTGGAAGAAATAAAAAACAACGAAAAGAAAGAAAGAAACAAACAAACAAACAAAGAATTGAAGGATTAATGAAGGAGAGAGAAACAAACAAACAAAAAACAATGGATTTATGAAGGATTAATGAACGTGAGAAAGAAAGAAAGAAAGAAAGAAAGAAAGAAAGAAAGAAAGAAAGAAAGAAAGAAAGGGTGAATTAATTATATAATATTCTGAAAGAAATCCAAGAAAAATACAGACAGAAAAGAAAGAATAAAATAATGCAAAAAGGGAAAAAGTATTAAAAATAAGGAAAGAATGAAATGGAAATGGTTTAAAATTATAAAAGAAAGCAAGGAAAAATACGGACATATTGAAAGAATAAAATAAAACAGAAAGAAAGAAAGAAAGAAAGAAAGAAAGAAAGAAAGAAAGAGAGCGGAACTTAAAAACATCTGTGAAATAAAATCAATTAACCGCGCGAAGTTTTTATTGATTGATTGATCGATCGAGTGTCTCAAAGGGCAAGTCAAGTCAAGATGTTTAACAAGCGAGTCTCGTCTGATTTGTTGGTGAAGCGAAATTTGAAGATAGAGTCGTCGGGGTGATGAGCGGGGGTGTCGGGTGATAGAAAGCATGGCAAAAAAAATGAAGAGGCGGGGGTAGCCAGATTGTCATAAGTCAAGTGTGTCATTGAATGAGCAAGAGACAGAAAAATGGCTGTTGAGGCTGGTGTTGGGAAAGCTGTCGGGAAGGCGACAAAGTATGGCTAACTATATTTGAGAAGAAATGGAAGCTGAAGAGATTGGTGAAAAAGATGAAGAGGAAGAGGAAAGAGATGAGGAGAGTGAAGAAAGAGAGGAATAAAGAAAAAGAAGGTGAAAAGGAAATTGAAGAGAAAGGCGAAAGAAGAAGAAAAAGAAGAAAGGGAAAAGGAAAACGAATAATAAAGGGAAGAAAAAGTAAAGTAAAGAGAAAAGCGAAGAAGGAACTGTGAGTTAAACGAAGAAGAGGACGAAGAGGAAAGTGAAGAGAAAGACGAAGGAGACGACAAAGAAGAGAACATGATTGAGACAAACAGGAAAATGATAAAGGAAAGCAAAGAAGAAAAAGAAGAAGAGAAAATGAAGAGGAAGGCGAAGAAAGTGATGAGGAAGACGAAGAGGACAGTGAAGAGGAAAGTGAAGAGGAAGACGAAGAGGAAAGTGAAGCGGAAAACGAAGAGAAAACGAAGAAAAAAGTGAAGAGGAAGAGGAAGGTGAAGAGGAAAAGGAAGAGGAAAGTGAAGAGGAAGACGAAGAGGAAAGTGAAGAGGAAGACGAATAGGAAAACGAAAAGGAAAGTGAAGATGAAGACGAAGAGGAAAACGAAGAGGAAAACGGAGAGGAAAGTGAAGAGGAAGACGAAGAGGAAAACGAAGAAGAAAGTGAAGAGGAAAACGGAGTGGAAAGTGAAGCGGAAAACGAAGAGGAAGGTGAAGAGGAAAACGAAGAGGAAAGTGAAGAGGAAGACAAAGAGGAAGGTTAAGAGGAAGACGAAGAGGAAAGTGAAGAAGACGAAGAGGTAAACGAAGAGGTAAACGAAGAGGAAAGTGAAGAGGAAAGAGAAGAGGAAAAGTGAGAGTAAAGTGAAGAGGAAAACGAAGAGGAAAGTGAAGAGGAAGACGAAGAGGAAAGTGAAGACGAAGACGAAGAGGAAAACGAAGAGGAAAGTGAAGAGGAAAAGGGAGAGGAAAGTGAAGAGAAAGAGGAAAAGGAAAGTGGAGCGGAAAACGTAGAGAAAACGAAGAAGAAACTGAAGAGTAATACGAAGAAAAGGTGAAGAGGAAAACGAAGAGGAAAGTGAAAAGGAAGACAAAGAGAAAGGTGAAGAGGAAGAGGAAAGTGAAGAGGAAAACGAAGAGGACAGTGAAGAGAAAAACGAAATGGAAAACGAAGAGGAAAACGAAAAGTAAAGTTAAGAGGAAGATGAAGAGAAAAACGAAAAGGAAAGTGAAGAGGAAAATAGCTAGAAAAATGAAGAGGAGGACGCAGAGGAAAACGAAGAGGAAAGTGAAGAGGAAAACGGACAGGAAAAAGAAGAGGAAAGTGAAGAGGAAAACGAAGAGGAAAGTGAAGAGGAAAACGAAGAGGAAAGTGAAGAGGAAGACGAAGAGGAAAGTGAAGAGGAAGACGAAGAGGAAAGTGAAGCGGAAAACGAAGAGAAAACGAAGAAAAAAGTGAAGAGTAAGAGTAAGAGGAAGGTGAAGAGGAAAAGGAAGAGGAAAGTGAAAAGGAAGACGAAGAGGAAAGTAAAGAAGACGGAGAGGTAAACGAAGAGTAAAGTGAAGAGGAAGACAAAGAGGAAGGTGAAGAGGAACACGAAGAGGAAAGTGAAGAAGAAAACGAAGAGGACAGTGAAGAGAAAACGAAAAACGAAGAGGAGACGAAGAGGAAAAACGAAGAGGAAAGTGAAGAGGAAACGAAGAGAGGAAGAGGAAAGAGGAAGAGGAAAGTGAAGAGGAAGACGAAGAGGGAGGGGAAGAGAAACACGAAGAGTAAAGTGAAGACGAAAACAAAGAGGAAAGTGAAGAGGAAGACGAAGAGGAAAAGGATGAGGAAAGTGAAGAGGAAAACGAAGAGGAAAACAAAGAGTAACGTGAAGGGGAAAACGAAGAGGAAAGTGAAGAGGAAGACGAAGAGGAAATTGAAGAGGAAAGTGAAGAGGAAAACGATGAGGAAAGTAAAGAGGAAGACGAACAGGAAAACGAAGAGGGAGGTGAAGAGGAAAACGGAGAGGACAGTGAAGAGGAAGACTAAGAGGAAAGTGAAGCGGAAAACGAAGAGGAAAACGAAAGGAAAGTGAAGAGGAAGGTGAAGTGGAAAGCGAAGAGGAAAGTGAAGAGGAAGACGAAGAGGAGAACGAAGAGGACAGCGAAGAGGAAACCGAAGAGGAAAACGAAAAGTAAAGTTAAGAGAAAGACGAAGAGAAAAACGAAGAGGAAAGTGAAGAGGAAAAGGGCGAGAAAAATGAAGAGGAGGACGCAGAGGAAAACGAAGAGGAAAGTGATGAGGAAAACGGAGAGGAAAAAGAAGAGGAAAGTGAAGAGGAAAACGAAGAGGAAAGTGAAGAGGAAATCGGAGAGGAAAGTGAAGAGGAAGACGAAGAGGAAAGTGAATCGGAAAACGAAGAGAAAACGAAGAAAAAAGTGAAGAGTAAGAGGAAGGGGAAGGTGAAGAGGAAAAGGAAGAGGAAAGTGAAAAGGAAGACGAAGAGGAAAGTGAAGAAGACGGAGAGATAAACGAAGAGTAAAGTGAAGAGGAAGACAAAGAGGAAGGTAAAGAGGAAGGTGAAGAGGAACACGAAGAGGAAAGTTAAGAAGAAAACGAAGAGGACAGTGAAGAGGAAAACGAAGAAGAAAGTGAAGAGGAAGACGAAGAGGAAAGCGAAGAGGAAAGTGAAGAGGAAAACGAAGAGGACAGTGAAGAGGAAAACGAAGAGTAAAACGAAGAGGAAAGTGAAGAGGAAAAAGGAAGAGGAAAAAAGATGAAGAGGAAAATGGAAAGGAAAGTGAAGAAGAAGACGAAGAGGAAAACGATGAGGAAAGTGGAAAGGAAGACGAAAAAGAAGAGGAAAAAGAAGAGGAAGATGAAGAGGAAAGTGAAGAGGAAAAAGAGGAAAGTGAAAGATGAAAATGGAGAGAAAGTGAATAGGACGACGAAGAGGAAAACGGATAGGAAAGTGATGACGAAAACGGAGAGGAAAGTGAAGAGGACGACGAAGAGGAAAACGGAGAGGAAAGTAAAGAGGTAAACGAAGAGGAAAACGGAGAGGAAAGTGAAGAGTAAGACAAAGAGGAGAAGGAAGAGGAAGACGAAATTTAAGACAAAGAGGAAAACGAAGAGGAAAGTGAAGAGGAAAACGAAGAGGACAGTGAAGAGGAAAACGAAGAGTAAAGTGAAGAGGAAAACGAGGAGGAAAGTGAAGAGTAAGACGAATAGGAGAACGAAGAGGAAGACGAAGGGGAAAACGAAGAGGAAAGTGAAGAGGAAAACGAAGAGGACAGTGAAGAGGAAAACGAAGAGGACAGTGAAGAGGAAAACGAAGAGGAAAACGAAGCGTAAAGTGAAGAGGAAAACGAAGAGGACAGTGAAGAGGAAAATGAAGAGTAAAGTGAAGAGGAAAAAGAGGAAAAAACGAAGAGGACAGGAAAACGAAGAGGACAGTGAAGAGGAAAACGAAGAGGAAAACGAAGCGTAAAGTGAAGAGGAAAACGAAGAGGAAAGTGAAGAAGAAGACGAAGAGGAAAACGATGAGTAAAGTGAAGAGGAAAACGGAGTGGAAAATGAAGAGGAAACGAAGTGGAAGTGAACAGGAAGACGAAGAGGAAGGTGAAGAAGAACACGAAGAGGAAAGTGAAGATGAAGACGAAGAGGAAAATGAAGAGGAAAGTGAAGAGGAAAACGGTGAGGAAAGTGAAGACGAAAACGTAGAGGAAAGTGAAGAAGAAGACGAAGAGGAAAACGAAGAGGAAAGTGGAAAGGAAGACGAAGAGGAAGGTGAAGAGGAAAACGAAGGAGAATGTCAAGCGGAAAACGAAGAGGAAATCGAAGAAGAAAGTGAAGAGGAAGACGAAGAAGCAAGTGAAGAAGAAGACGAAGTGGAAAGTAAAGAGGAAAACGAAGAGGAAAACGAAGAGGAAAGTGAAAAGTAAGACGAAGAGGAAAACGAAGAGGAAAGTGAAGAAGAAGACGAAGAGGAAAACGAAGAGGAAAATGAAGAGGAAAACGAAGAGGAAATGAAGAGGAAATCAGAGAGGAAAGTGAAGAGGAAGACGAAGGGGAATATGAAGAGGAAAGTGAAGAGGAAAACGGAGAGGAAAGTGAAGAGGAAAACGGAGAGGAAAGTGGATAGGACGACGAAGAGGGGAACGGATAAGAAAGTGATGACGAAAAAGAAGAGGAAAGGGAAGAGGAAGACGAAGAGGATAACGAAGAGTAAAGTGAAGAGGAAAACGCAGAGGAAATGAAGACGAAAACGGAGAGGAAAGTGAAGAGGACGACGAAGAGGAAGACGGAGAGGAAAGTGAAGAGGAAGACAAAGAGGAGAACGAAGAGGAAGACGAAGTGTAAGACAAAGAGGAAAACGAAGAGGAAAGTGAAGAGGAAAACGAAGAGGACAGTGAAGAGGAAAACGAAGAGGAAAACAGAGCGTAAAATGAAGAGGAAAACGAAGAGGAAAGTGAAGAAGAAAACGAAGAGGAAAAGGATGAGTAAAGTGAAGAGGAAAACGGAGTAGAAAATGAAGAGGAAACGAAGTGGAAAATGAACAGGAAGACGAAGAGGAAGGTGAAGAAGAACACGAAGAGGAAAGTGAAGATGATGACGAAGAGGAAAATGAAGAGGAAAGTGAAGAGGAAGACGAAGAGGAAAGTGAAGAAGACGAAGGGGAAAACGAAGAGGAAAGTGAAGCGGAAAACGAAGAGGAAAGTGAATAATAAATCGGAGAGGAAAGTGAAGAGAAAGACGAAGGGGAAAACGAAGAGGAAAGTGAAGAGGAAAACGGAGAGGAAAGTGAAGAGGACGACGAAGAGGAACACGGAGACGGAAGTGAAGAGGACGACGAAGAGGAAAACGGAGAGGAAAGTGAAGAGGAAAAAGAAGAGGAAAGTGAATCGGAAAACGGAGAGGAAAACGAAGCGTAAAGTGAAGAGGAAAGTGAAGAGTAAGACGAAGATGAAAACGAAGAGGAAAGTGAAGAGGCCGACGAAGAGGAAACGATGTGGAAAGTGAACAGGAAGACGAAGGGGAAAACGATGAGGAAAGTGAAGAGGAAAACGGAGAGGAAAGTGAAGAGGAAAACGGAGAGGAAAGTGAAGAAGAAGACTAAGAAAAAGGTGAAGAGGAAAACGAAGAGGATCCTGAAGAGGAAGATGAAGAGGAAAGTGAAGACGAAGACGAAGAGGAAGGTGAAGAAGAAAATGAAGAGGAAAATGAAGAGGATCGCGAGAAGAAGAAGACGAAGAGAGAAAGGAAATTGAAGAAAAGAGGAAGGTGAAGAAGCAAAATGAAGAAAGGAAAATGAAGAGGTGAAACGACGAAAAAATGACGGAGAAGACAAAGAAGAAAGATGAAGAAGGAAATTACAAAAGACAAAAAACTGAAGATAAAAATAAAGAGGCAAACGTAGAAGAAATTGAAAAAAAGAAGTAAACGAAGAAGAAAGTGATGAAGAAGACGAAGAGAATGACGGAGTATACGACAAAGAGACAGATGAAGAAGAAAATTACAAAAGACAAAGAAACTGAAGAAGAAAATGAAGATGTAAGCAAAGAAGAAAATTAAACGGGAGATGCAGAGGAAGGTGTAAGCGAAGAGGAAGAGGAAAGTGAAGAGGAAATTGAAGAGAAAATGTCCAGGATATGGCAAAGAAGAAAGCGAAAATGAAGATTAAGCAGAAAAACAAAGACGAAGGAGAAGATGTTCGGAAAGGAAAGAGGATGAAACTAAAAATAATCAAATAATGAAAAAAGAAATGTTATTTAGGGATGCCAGGAGGAAAGGTTTTTGAATAAGTAGAGGTTTAAAGTTTGAAGCAGAATTAAATCTACTTCAACTCTATACTTCTAACGTCTCCAGGAAAATGAAATGTTAATTTTTTTCTTCCTTCCTAGGAGATAGGTTTTTTGAATAGGAGTAGAGGTTTATGCCTTGTTTCCTGTTTAGGATTGGGTTTCCGGTTCCTTCTAAAATCTACTTCAACTCTATACTTCTAACGTCTCCACCTAAACTCTGAAATGTTATTTATTTATTTTCTTCCTTCAGTAGGAGTAGATAGGTTTTTTGAATAGGAGTAGAGGTTTATCCCTTGTTTCCTGTTTAGATTGGGTTTCGGTTCCTTCTAAAGTCTACTTCAACTCTATACTTCTAACGTCTCCGCCTAAACTCTGAAATGTTATTTATTTATTTTCTTTCCTTCAGTAGGAGTAGATAGGTTTTTTGAATAGGAGTAGAGGTTTATCCCTTGTTTCCTGTTTAGATTGGGTTTCGGTTCCTTCTAAAGTCTACTTCAACTCTATAACGTCTCCGCCTAAACTGAAATGTTATTTATTTATTTTCTTCCTTCAGTTTTTTAATAGGAGTAGGGGTTTATCCCTTGTTTCCTGAATTGTTATTTATTTGAAATTTTCTTCCTTCAGTAGGAGTAGATAGGTTTTTTGAATAGGAGTAGAGGTTTATCCCTTGTTTCCTGTTTAGGATTGGGTTTCGGTTCCGGTTCTTCAACTCTCTTCTAAAGTCTCCGCCTAAACTCTCTATGTTATTTATTTATTTTCTTCCGCCTAAACCTTGTTTCCTGTTTAGGATTGTGTTTCCGGTTCCTTCTAAAATATAGTTCTAACGTGCCAGATGAATATAAAGATGGCTATAAAGATGCACTGTTGACTATTTACGCCTAATTTGTTTAAATATCGCACTATTGTTTGCGACACATGGCAATAATTGTAAGTAAAATGATGCACTAAAATAAGTACCCAGGTAATCGTTTTAAGTTTCAATGGAACGGTTTTGCATTTGTCATATTCTTCAACCTTTGTCGGGACTCTGTACCTTATTTTATACGCATTTACATAAGTAACGATGTAATCATTCTAAGTAACGAGGCTAATCGGAGGAAGTGCTGTCTAATGTGTTCCGTTTATTTATAACTTCACCTAATTTTCTTGAGATAAACGTTATTTTTATTATCATGAAACTACGGAATTACTGGTGAGAGTCTTTAAATGCAACAGAATTCAAGAAAATAATTGCTTATCAAATATTCTATTGTTTTAATATTTCGTGTCAGGTTCAAAGTAATCTTTGAAGCCTTATTTTCAATTTAGCCTAATTTCTCATAGCCTGGATTGCGCACGCGTATTAACGACATGACTGAACCTGATAAAATACCTCGATTGTTTTTCTTTTTTATGAGCTATAACAGTAGATAGGTTCACCTGTCATCCGGTTCAAACTCCTCCCCGCTCTTGTAAAAAAGAGAGGAAATTTAAACGTTGTTTCCTCTTTAGGATTGGGTTTCCGGTTCCTTCTAAAGTCTACTTCAACTCTATACTCCTAACGTCTCTCACTAAACTCTGAAATGTTATTTATTTATTTTCTTCCTTCAGTAGGAGTAGATAGGTTTTTTAATAGGAGTAGAGGTTTATCCCTTGTTTCCTGTTTAGGATTTGGTTTCCAGTTCCTTCTAAAGTCTACTTCAACTCTAAGAAGAAGAAGAAGAAGAGAAAGAAAGAAGAAGAAAAAGACAAAGAAGAAGAAGGCAAAGAGTGAAGATGAGAAAAACGAAGAAGAAGAAGGCAAAGAGATAAGAAGTGAAAGAGAAAAGAAGAAGACAAAGAGGGAATATGAAAAGGGAGAAGAATACCAAGTAGGAAGACAAATTGAAAAGACAAGAGAAAAGACGACAGAGAGACAAGAAGAGGAAGATGTAGAAGGACAAGAACAAAAACAAGAAGAAGAAGAGGAAGATGTAGAAGGACAAGAACAAAAAGAAGAAGAAGAAGAAGAAGAAAAGAAGAAGAAGAAGAAGAAGAAGAAGAAGAAGAAGAAGAAGAAGAAGAAGCTACGACGTAGGTGGAATAAATAGGATAAAAAAAGAAAGGCGTACTGTTAAGGATAAAAAGAATGAAGTCGGACACAAGAAGGAAAAATGAAGGAAAAAAAAAGCAAAAAAATTCGAAAAGGCAAAGAAAATAACAGGACAAAAGAAAGAAAAATATAAGTGCAAAAAGAAATGATAGAAATTAAGGAAGAAATAAAAGAATAAATAAAAGAAAAAATCGAAGAACGAAATAGAAGAAAGGAGTCAGCAAGGCAAAGAAGGATTATGAATGAATGAAAGAAAAGAATTTGGAAAGAATAAAAGAAAAGAAGAATTTAGAATGAAAGAAAGAAATTAAGAATCTAGAGTGAATGAAAGAAAAGAATTCAATGTGAAACAAAAAGAGGAAAAATTAAATGAATGAAAGAAAAGAATAATGCAGTGTCAATGTAAAAAAGAAAAAGAAAAGAAAGAAGTATTTTGGGTGAAAAACGAGGCAATTTTCCGCAAAATGGAACGAGTCAGGCTGGCTCTGTTGACTGGCTGAAAAGATGGCTGGCTGGTTGGTTGGTTGGTTGGGTAACTTATAAAATAATCGAAAACCAAAACAAGGTAGCGGAGGCGACGACAGGAGGGTAAGGGCGTAGGTGCCCCGGGGGTGGAAGAAAGGAGAGCAAAATTAAGCAGGAAGAGGTCAGGGGTCGTGTCATTCAAAAACAAACAGAAACAAGGTTGACAAATGCAGGCAGATTACCTCCGAAACGTTACAAATCTGCAATTGCCCGGATGTACAAACACACACACACACACACACGCACGCACGCACACACACACACACGCACAAGAAGAAAAAATATATAATCATATAGAAACGCCAGTGATCAAGTCCGACACACAATTCAGTGATAAAATAGAGAGTTCGATTCTCACTGGGAGACCCACGGTTAAGTAGTTTTTTTGGGGGGGGGGTTGCTTTTTTTTTTTGGCTTTTTTTGTTTTTTAGTTTTTGTTCTAAACAAAAGTTATGTTGCGCTTATCATTAAGTAGTGATAAAATAATCGTTAACAAAACATTTAAAGGTACTGGAACAAGGTACGCGATATTTATGCTCAGAAAAAAGAGATGTGAGACAAGGATGGGTCTTCTCACCGGACTAATTCAATCTATACAGCGTCGGAGTTAACTCCTCCTTAATTGTCCAAATTGTTCACTAGGGGTCGCTCTCTGTACACCATAAATACCGGGCGATTTCTTGCCTCGTTCTTTTTTTACTTTGTATTTCAGTGGACACATTTACAAAATGTGACCTCTCGCAGAGATCTGCGCTTTACCCACTTGTGGAAAAACGCCATGAAACACACATCCACGTACGTACGAACATTCACCAAAACATAAACTCTTTACGTTCACACAAACACAAATGTTAATGTTTATGTCCATTGTAAATTTTGTTCTTTAATACATATACTTATAGGGCAGTGGTTCGTGGGAAGAAGCTGTTTGAGTGTAACCTACTTCTCGCCGATGGAACACGGACGGAATGAGACTGGTTTGTAAGTAACATAATGCATTATATATATATATATATATATATATATATATATATATATATATATATATATATTCTGTTTATACGTTATTTTTATAGATACATTTTATTTAAATAATTGCACTGTTTTTAATTAAACAGTATTAATTACATTTACCGACCTGAATGTCCAAGAAATTTCGCAGAAATATACGTTCTCCAACAGGAATCGAATCTGTATTCCTATACGGAAACCATCATTTGGCCTGACGTGCTATACCATTTAGTTACAGAGAAGCGTCTGTTTAGCAAAGTCTGAATTACAGTATTCAAACACACAATCTTCGACGATTTTTCTCAGTCGATCATATCTGCTCACGAAATGTATTTTAACGTAGACAATGACAACATATAATGAACTGGATTAATTCCGACAATTTAATATATTTTTTGTTTATACGTTAATTTATATATATATATATATATATATATATATATATATATATATATAAATTTTAATTAAGCAAATGTTCTGTTTTAAATTAAACAGTATTAATTACATTTACCAACCTCAATGTTCGAGCAATTTCGTAGAAAATATGCGTTGTCCGACAGGAATCGTAGCTGTATTCTTATAGGGAAATCATTTGATCTGACGTGCTGTACCATTTAGCTACAGAGAAGCGTCTGGTTAGCAAAGTCCAAATTACTGTTTATGAACACGCAATCTTCGACGATTTTTCTCGAGTTTTCCCTCCTTTATACAAGACGACCGAGTGCTTTTATTTTTGTTGTCTGTTCAGGGGTCCTCCCCTTTTTACACAAATGAACTCACCCAGTATATACATATACTACTGCTACGTGAAGACCAAACAGAACAAGAGCAGGAGAGGGGAGTGAAAGGTTGTATCTAACCGGAAGAGTGAGAGTAAGGGGACAGACAGACAGAACGAACGTGGCGAAGCAAGAGTCAAAGTGAGCGAGCACGTAGACTCAGTAAGAAGTCATACAGCGATACTTCAACACCAAAGACTGTATAGATATTTTGCTACTAACCCGTATTCCTGGAACTACTAACCTGCATTACTAGTTTGTATTATTACGTTAATACATTATTTTCCTATATTCATTCTTGGCGTTTGTTATTTATTGGTACCGGATTTCATCCCGGAATCTACAACATTGTCAATTCTCAAAAAAAAAAAAGAAAATCTATAAATTCACTTTCATCATGTTTAAGTTTTATTCCATTTCTTATCATCGTTTTTTAAAGCAATAAACATCGCTGAAGAGTGAAGGTAGTTAAAATAATAGCGGTGTCAAGGGAAAACCGTCCGCAATAAGACGTAGTGTCAAAAGGGCGGTTTTTCTCTTGATTTCTTCCTAGCCAATCAGATCTCATCATTTATCGGTCTCATCCGCCATATTTATGTTCTTTTTTATCGGGATGCCAGAAAGCTGTGATCTGTTACAGTTTTTTGTGTATATGTTATAACTCGTGAGCCAGTCAAAATGACTTAACTATCTTGACTATCTGTATAACTTGAAATACTAAAGAGCCTCCAGATGACTTCGAAATCCTCTGAATCTCTTCTGGACGGTCTCCATGTTTAAGTTGGGGAACACTGCCATAATCTTTGCCTTCAGTTCATCTTTGGTGTCACAAGGAGTGTTGTTGGTCTCTTGCTCAACTGCACCCCACACATAATAATCAAGAGGGTTGCAGTCTGGGGAGTTAGGTGGCCAGATGTAAAGGGAGATGTAGCCGCATAAATTATCTGATAGCCATAACCAGGTTCCCCTGCTTGTGTGGCATAGTGCAGAGTCCTGTTGTCAGACATAGAATCTTCCAACAAAAATCCCCTTGACTCAGGGTAGCAATACCCCCTCAAAACACTTATAGGCCACCGTTTTAAACTTGAGGCCCTCACCAACAAATTCGGGAGATCTTTTCTTCTTAGAACGATCAAAGTGAGTTTTCCGACCTGCAGTACCTTCGTAATCACCATTAGACTCATCCAACTCTTTCCGAATCCTCTGCATTTGACACCAAACACTCTGAAATATTCGTATTGGAGCGTTCTGCACGAATGCCGAGGAGGACAGCATATCGTTTCTAAATTTCTGGCACCATGGAGGTTGATATCGTTACGATCGTTCGCAACTGGACAAAACTTAGCCTTACACGAATTTATAAAAGATGGTAATTCTAAGCTGAATCTCGAGTGTTCTTAAGTGGCCTCGCCATATCGAAACTTTCATATGGATGCCATGCATCGAGAAACGCATTTAGAAATATCTAAACTGTCAGTTGTATACAAATCCTTTCTCTGATCGAAGGGTGAAAATGGCTTCCAGGGAATGAAGCTTATCGATCCTGGCGAGGACTGGAACTGTACACGACCACAGAAACCAGATAATATGAATCTCTATTATGTGTTAACGCCGTTTTTAGTTTGTGAATTTTTTTTCTCCCATTTAATTTTGCTTTACCCACTTCTGTCTTGCATCTATTGTTTTCTTTGTATTATTTTTGCCCTGTCATAGCCAATTACTCTACAGCTTTAGTCTTGAAATAGCTAGACGTAACCACAAGTTCTATTTTAAGAGTTTCTTTTCCTGCATTTTTCACCTTCTGATCTGCCTTCTTATTTCTTGCTTCCCTGTCAACTACAACCTTCAAATATTTAAATGCGATGTCAATCGCCGTCTCTGTCCTCCTGAAACTTGTTCTTTTATTGTCCTTTCTGTTCACTAACCTTTTCTCATTTTTTATAACTCCCAGTAACCTCCTCGAGTCTTAGCGACATTATTGCTTTAGGGGTGGAGCGGTCAGATGATTAAAGAATGCTCCGAAAATAAAAAAGACGGCCAAAGTTTGGGAAGCGAATGAAGTCAACCTGTTTTGAAAATGTAGTCTTTCTGTTAAGTCAATCCATAAATTTACTTCCTATAAATTTGCAAGAAGCCGGGGTGGACAACATTTTTTAAACGCCATATGTTTTACTCATGTCAGACCACAAAAAAAGTACTTGCGCAATGAACATACACAATTCACTCTTTTTAGCATTACCAATTAATCGATAACCAGTAACTGATACGCGGGATTATCTCACCAAATCTTCGGACCAAACCACAAGGCCAAATTAAATCTAACCTGCTGCTGATCAGTCCTGCTACTGCTGCTGCCTATCATGTTTGCTGTCATTTATCTGTCTTTCTTTACTAATAACTCTAATTTTGTATTTATTTCTATGGTGACACAGGGCCGAAAATATGGGGCACCCGGTGTGGATCGAAGTCTCTATTAAGTCGTAGTCAGTCTAGCAAGACAAGCTTGCAAACCATACCACCATACCGAAATGCCCTAAATGATTTTCTACGTGTAGCTTAGATGTGGCACAAGGCCGAAAGTATTGGGCAATCGGTGAGGTTCAAACTCAATAGACCTCATAGAACAATATGATGACAATAGTTCGGATGACATAAAATTCTCTCACTGTTCACGGATGCTTCGTCTTGTTCTTATTTTCAATGCTCAGCTATTGCGCCAGGGATCGAACTCACAATTAATATGTTACCAAATTCACGCTTTAATTCAATAGGCCATTGTCCCGTAGAACAATTCTCCGTAGTGAACTTGGAGTCTTAAACCTACCCTGCCTGCTCATTAGTGCTGCTACAGCTGTCTGTCATATTCGAGTGCTACTGAAGACTTGCTTTCATCTTCTTTTTATAAGTTAAATTTATGGGACGATATCTATCAGAGAGATGAGATTAAAATTTTATTGTTGCATTATTCCAAAATTTGAACACATCAGCAAATAGCCATTAATGTCAACAACTGAGCAGATATATTTCTTGAATAAAAAAAATAGTAATTAATGTGCAATTTTAAATTTATTAATCAATAAAATCAGAAGAGTCAGAATCGCTTTTGTATCCGAATTTTCGTAAG
The DNA here is from genome assembly GCA_903632075.3 of Acanthosepion pharaonis. Taxonomy (NCBI): domain Eukaryota; kingdom Metazoa; phylum Mollusca; class Cephalopoda; order Sepiida; family Sepiidae; genus Acanthosepion; species Acanthosepion pharaonis. Next base: position 1,478,201 of record CAHIKZ030000766.1, read on the forward strand.
AATTATTGTGTAGTTCTTAAGTTTAATTCAAAATCTTTTTCATCATTTTCATCAAAAAACATAACGTCCTTCGCGACAGTCCTTGTTTTTGATAATCTTTTATTTCTAACAAAAGAGCTTATTTCAAATATTGCATCATGTGAGATTATTCCTTTTATATCAAGTCTTTTCTATGGGATGCTAACAGATATTAAAAGTTTAAAAATAACCATAGATACGAAATAAATACGGATGATCTTACTTTTTTAACATATACGAATAGGCTATGGTAGTAGACCCAATATGGAGCCTAGACATAATCACTTCTCTTCTACATTATTAACATTATTCAGACTGTTATCCTCATCTTCATTGCCATATTAACAACGTTTCGTGATATAAAATTAGCATATGTACTGTTGGCCTTGGCTATGCCTTTGACCAAATTATATATCCATTTACTGTAGTCAAATTAGCTTCAAAATGATCTCTTCAAAAGTCGCATGATACGCGGGTATATACGGTAGATAAATAGATAATGAACAGACTGCGATAGATAGATAGATAGATAGATAGATAGATAGATAGATAGATAGATAGATAGATAATGAACAGACTGCAATAGATAGATAGATAGATAGATAGATAGATAGATAGATAGATAGATAGATAGATAATGAACAGACTGCAATAGATAGATAGATAGATAGATAGATAGATAGATAGATAGATAGATAGATAGATAGATAGATAGATAATGGACAGACTGTAATACATAGATAACGTATATATTTGTGTATCATGCGACCTTTGAAGACTGAATTTTGAAGCTAATTTTAAGAGGGTCGCATCATACATGTGATATAATGTGATATGCGACTCTTTCGCACAGATGATGACCCACCCGCCCAAATTCAAGGTATATTTGTTTTTGAAAAGAAAAGAAATATATAACAACGTTTCTCTGTTTCTCAAATACGTGCATAAATTATATTTATTTCTTCCGAATTGGCCCTAAAAAGGAAATAAAATAGTTAAATTCGGAAAACAAATATTCAACCTGACTAATGTTGGTCGTAACTCATGTCTGTCTCTCATAATTTTTATTTAACTAATGTTCTTTTTTTCTTTCCAAAAACAAATATAACTTGAATTTGGGATAGATAGATAGATAGATAGATAGATGGGAGGGCGGCTCGTCATTATTTTGCACACTTCTCTTCAATTGTTACACAGATAAAAAAAAATGTGCTTGGATTAAAACGATAATTACTTATAATACAGTGTCAGTTATGTGCCATGTGTGATAAACGCTTAGGCGATCATATATCTTTTGATACATGACTGACGAGGCAGATTTTTTCTCGCAGTAGGTAGCCATTTCTTTCCCAGATGCCATCCAAGGCTATAGAGCCCAGTCTGTGCTGCTATTTACCCATAGCTGGAGGGAGAAGAAGAGGATTCATACCTTTCCCAAGGGTATTAGCACGTAAACGAATGTAACGGATTTGACTGGAATTCGAACTCGGCTGTCCGATTCCTCAATCCGAGCCGCTATCCATTACTCCACCGTGCTATATATATATAATACATATTACTTATAATACATTCCTTCAATTTTGACGGCACGGTTACATTAGTAATAAAATAAATGTTTTCATCACTAAAGATGAATTAGTCAAATAAAGCCTCATAAGCTTCTACTTATATTTGTTGCTCTATTACCTATGAGACCCCTTTAGAGGGGAAACAAGCGTTCATCCGGTGTGCTTTACCGCTCAGGCACGAAGAACGATACAGCAGATCTAAGTTCTATTTTCCCTTTTTAAGAAAAGCACATCTATTTTCACCAGATTATTTTCTCATCCGAAACGTAGACAAAGCAATTTTTAAAGAATTACTGGATTTATTTTTAAATCGACATTTTTTTTATTACTTCAAACGTTATTATAATCTGTACTTCGTATTCGAAATAGACGCCCCATTTTTATTTATTAAACAGTGTGCATTACGTCTGTCGGCCTGTGCATTCAAGAACATGCATTTTCCCCACAAGCAATCCAATCTATATATTAGAATTTTTCTATCTTTTTTTAAGCTTTTCACCCCAAACAAGGCGGGAGTGTCCCTACCACGCAAGGGGTTACAGAGGATTGAGAACAAGAGTAAAGAGGGGGTGTTTGCGGAAAAGGATATAGAGAAGGACGGGGATCAGGATCAAGGCACCAGAAGATGTTGATTGACATTACATTTGAATATTTGAAGATTATAAGGAAGTAAGAGGAAGGGAGTTTCACAGACGGGAAGTGCGAGAGAAGAAGCAGTTGGAGTAGAAGAGACGGTTACATTTAACCGTTTCGACACTGAAAGAGTGGGACCGAGATGCCAACCAAGTAGCACGTTTAAATTCATGCAGTTTCGAGAAACAGCGAAAGTAGCTCGTCGGAACAGTTGCCGTAAAAATACTTGTTTATTTTTTCCCTCTGTCTTTTGTAGAAAAGACAGGGGGGAAATAAGAGAAGCGATAATCAAATGAAAGAATATAATTTGTAGTTTATTTTATTTCTAACAACTTAGCATGTGATCAAGGTCAGAACGACCGATAAAGGGACTATTGAAAATGTGTTTGTGGCTTCCATTGGTGAAATAATATGAATTTATGACTGATAACTGTAGTTTTATGGTATATAATCATGTTTCTTGTGTTATCTCCATTAAGACATCTCGCGTCCATGTTATTTTATAATAGACACGCATCAGAACAACACGCATGCGCACACAATAATCTCATTTGGATATTTTGTTTGTGTTGTTTTGTTTTCTTGTGTTTTTTTTTTATTTTAGCTTGAGTATTTGATTGGTCATTTGTCAGGGTTTTTTTTTCTACTTCGTTTCTTTCTTTCTCGATTTTAGAATTGAAAAGTTTGGTCGATTTTCTTGAAGAGGTCTAGCGTTAGATGAAGACTTTTCAAAAAACTTCAAAATAATATCATCAGTCACTTGCTTGTGCCCCGGCGACAAAGAAGAATTATGACTTGCGCGTTGACCTTTGCGACCCTACCGCATGCCTCGTCCCTATGACCTTGACTCTTGAAAAAAAAAAAAGAACAAAAATCTGACAGCCAATTTGCTCGCAAGAAAGAAAAAAAAAAGAGAGGAAGAATGAATGAATGATGAAAGCAAGAGAAAGTTACTAAAACCAGAAACATGGAGAAGGAAACAAAGGACAAAACGAAAGAATATGGAAAGCAAAAAGAAAGAAACCAAAAGTTATTAAAAAAAAAAGAAACATTGATGAAAAGAAAGATAAGCAAGAAAGAGAACAAGAGAGAGTTACCAAAAAAGAAACATTGAGGAAGAAAGAAAGAAACAAAAATAACGAAACCAAAAGAAACAAAAAAAGAAACACTGAGAATGAAAGTAAAAAGAAAGAAAACAAAAGTTAGGGAAAAATGAAAATTTAAATAAAGTTATCAGCAAAGCAAAAAACGAAACAAAAATTTCGTTACCAAAATTTAGCAAATAATAAAACGCCGAGAAAGAAAAAAAAAAAGAAACAGTGAAAGAAAGAAAGAAAGAACGAACGAAAGGATCCAAACGTTAAGAAAAAGAAAAAAAACTGAGAGAAAGAAAGAGCAAAAGAATTGAAAGAAATCAGAACAAAGTTACCAAAATGCGAAACATGGAAATTGGAAATTACCAAAAATTAATCACCATAACAAAAAGAAAAAAAAAGAAATACCGAAAGAAAGAAATAAAAAAGTAACGAAGAAAAAAAGAAAAAGAAACAAAAAAATAGCATCTCTAACAAGCAAATATAAATAAAACCAGATAAAAAATAATGTAAGAAAAAAGTCAAATGAATCTTATTGAATGAATAAAAATGAAGAAATATTAAATGAAGCAAAGATGACAAATGTGAAGAAAAAAAAAGAATAAGTTAACAAATTTCAACAAAATTCTAAACGGAAAGACACGATGAAAACGGTAAGGCGTTAAAAGCGGCCGTAAAAATGAAACAAGATGATCTCCAGTGATGGCGAATTCAATAAATACGGAAGGCCAGAAGAGCAACAAAAAAAACACAAAAAATATGACAACGCAAAACAGTTGATGTCGATTCCATCTGACCCTGATGAGAGTGAAAGTAGGAACTGAAAATAACGCGAATAATTTTTTTTACACAGAAACAAAAAAAAATGAAGAAGTCGATGAAAAAAAAAAGGTTTTAAGCCAAGATGTTTTTTATTAATTTATAATTTTGCTTATTTTATTTTTATTTTGACATATTTGACATTGTTTACTTTGACAGTCGTGTTATTCATCGGCCGCTAATATGAATGAACATTAATATTTGTGAATTTCAACCTCCGGTTACCCTTACGATCTACGAAGTTAAGCAACATCGAAACTGGTCGGTAACTAGATGGGTGACCACTTTTGAATACGAAGTGTTGTAAGCTTGGATGCGCTGGTGAAGGACTGGATTATAGCTTATTTGTTAATCGGAGAGCTGAGATCCAATTTACGATAGGTTTGCGTGTGTTCTTTAATGCTTGTATATTAAAACAAACTGCATTACGTTTTGAATAACCTTCGTGTGTGTTTCTGTATGTGTGTGTGCGCGCGCGTGTGTGTGTGTTTAGATTGCTGGTTCTTTAAATAACCCTAGCTTATTAAACAAAAGAAGTAAATTCATGGTTACACGTAGGCATAAAAATAAATATCTGCTTATTTCATCCTGATTAATTGTTAATATAATTATAGTTTTTTTTTTTTAAAGAACAAGTAATCTACCGTTATGCTTAATATAATAAAAAAATTAATATTGACAATTCTAAAATATATTTTTACACACATATATATATATGTATATATATTTACAAATCCCGTTTATTTTAAATGCTAAATATATTTTTTAAAATCTGTAATGCCAGTATAATATATAATAGCGGAAACATTGTGATAACCGGATATTTTGTTAAAATTTAAATTACGTAACGGTCAGTCTATACTCAGCACCTGAAGATTGCATTGTGCATGAAACTCCGAGTAGTGGGATAATATGTATATTTATTAACATATATATATATATATATATATATATATATATATATATATATATATATGCAGGATATCTTCATTCAAACATCTTTCATTGAATAACATAAAGATATTATGTCTATTTATATAAGAAGAATTATTTCTAGTTCTCTAATGAATTTATTAATGTAAAGATGAGATTCATCAAAGAAGAGGCCGTATTTCCTATCCATTTTCAAAATCCAGGAAAATAATTGTCGACAAAACCAATATAAAAAAAAAATCAAATTTGAATAAAAATTTATTTGGTTATCGAAACGTTGACGTATTTATATTTTTCGGATTTACGTTTTTTTTTATATATATATATATATATATATATATATATATATATATATATAATGTGTTCTGCATATAAATATATATACATATATGCAATTTATGTATATATATATATATAAATATATATATAAATTGCATATATATATATATATATATATATATATATATATATATATATATATATATAAATTGCATATATATATATATGTATTGGAAAGCGCTCAATATCAGCGATTGAGCTAACATATTTAGTTGCTTTGATGTGAGTTTGTTACCATAGGTTTCACTCCTTTTGCGCTCGTCAGATAAACTCTAGCAAAGGGCGTGAAACCCAGTATCACATACATCAACCTATTTATATATTTACATACAAAGAATAATCACACATAGAATTAATCAGAAGTATCAATGCGATTATTGGCGACATCCATCGCTAGAAAACATAATATATGCATTAAAATCCTGTTCATCCATAGTGCGAGTTTTGATCCTTGAAGAAAAACTTGTTGTCTGTAGTTTTTCAGTTTATTTGATGTTAAAATGCTAGTACTTACGGACAGTCTTTCATCCATCATCAGGCATGTGTTTTTTTCCTTATAAAATCAAAAACTTGAGACGATATACCTGTATATAATCGCGTTAATTTTAAATGACAAATATATTTTTTAAAATCTGTAATCACAGTATAATATTGTTGTGGTAGGATCCACCTAATTTGCATAGTGGAGTACCGACCATATAAATATGGTTGGTACCGGGAAGAGAGGAAGGAATCAAGAGATTCAACCAGAGACTCTGCCCGACTGCGACTCAGTCAACACATTCTCCAGGAACGGTCTTACCAGGAATATACAAAAGACTATATGTAAATATTGTGTACACTTTCTTGTTTCAATACATTTTGTTCTAAGTACATTTTCTGTTGCATTATTATTCCATGCATTAGTAAAGTTTCAACAAATATATAGCGGCAACATTACGATAACCGGATATTTTCTTAAAATTTAAATTACATAACGGTCAGTCTATACTCAGCACCTGAAGATTTCGTTGTGCATGAAACGACGAGTCCTACCAGCACTGTCTGTAAATGACATATAGATAGATAGATAGATAGATAGATAGATAGATAGATAATATTAGTGGTAAATATACACATACATATGCAAAATATATAAATATATATACATACATTCATACACATACATATATATTTTTTGAATAAAAAAAATTCCAAGAGGCTAGAATCCAGGTAGAACTCAATGTCCAGAACAGAGTAAAGATATAATAAAAAGGCTTAAACACTAATATTCCATGGTTATAATTTATTAAATTGGAATCGTAAATACGATAGGTCTGATGAATTGGATACGATTCCAATGGAATAAATTATGACCATGGAATATTAGTGTTTAAGCCTTTTTATTATATATATATATATGTTTGTGTGTGTATACTTTAAAAATTAGGAGATCAGTTGAATACGCTACCTTAGTTTCAACCTTACGGTATCCTGAGGGGATTGTTATCAACTGACTTCCCAACGCTTTATTTTCCAAAACCTGGGCAGAGTATTCCGAAACAGGAGGATATCTTTGGTAACAAAGAAAAGAATACTGAACTGCTACGTGATATCTGTCCTCCTTTCCGGCAGTGAATTTTGGGAGGTCTACTTAAAGATGAAGAAGAGACTCGAGGCGACGGAGATGTGGTTCTACAGAAGGATGCTAAGGATATCATGGACCGAGCGTGTGAGCAACGATGATTTTTTGAAAGGATGCACACAAGGAGGAGGCTTATACTTAACATCAGGAAGAGGCAGCTGAAATTTGATGAGAAAGGAGGGCCTGGAGAATCTGATACTCACAGGTTGAATACAGGCGCCATATATATATATATATATATATATATATATATATAGCGTTCATTCTTTCTTTTTATGTGTCGTGTCCTTTTCAGGACGTAGACATTCATGGCCCTCCACTTCCTCCCATCCCTTGTAGCTCTCTCAAGTTTCTGTCCTCTGCCACCCCCCCAGACCATGGTCTGTAATCCACTTGCTTAAGCTCGCTGGGTATATGCCATGCCTTGCTTTCCTGTCTCTCTTTCCTTCTATCCGCCCCTGTGAGTATCAGATTCTCCAGGCCGTTCTTTAATCTACATATGTTTGAATATATATATATATATATATATATATATATATATATATATATATATGTGTGTGTGTGTGTGTGTGTGTGTGTGTGTGTGTGTGTGTGTGAAAAGTGTCACAAACTCACATCAATCCAACCAAATATATATATATATATATACCCACGTATAGTATTGGTGTATACGGAATAAATTGCAATAGCCAATAAACACTATTCTTAAAAGAGTGCTCAATACAGAGTAGAGCAAATATAATTATTTATTCAAAAATTATAACATAAAAATGTTATAAAATAGCCATTTTGTTTCAACACTTCTGGCGTCTTCTCAAGTGATGGTGTTCAACCAGAAGTGTTGAAACAAAATGGCTATTTTTGTAGTAATTTTATACCATTTTATGTTATAATTTTCGAATAAATATTATATATATATATATATATATATATATATATATATGTGTGTGTGTGTGTTCAAACATACTAGATTAAAAAGAACGACTAGGGCTGTCTCTTTAGTACAAAACAGTCAACAGTTGTTTGATTGTCATATGAATCTGTCACGTAATGTGATTTCCATTTCTAATTCACAGACATTAAATTTATTGACGTAAAATATATATATATATATATATATATATATATATATATATATATATATATATATATATATATATATAGGCAGCAAGTATTCATCCAAACACGTTTGATTAAAAAAGAACTCTTTGTTTAATTTTTATTGTATTTTTACAATTTTAGGATGACGTGTTGAGTCTTGTGCTCGAAGTTCCGGAGAAACTGTCCAAAGTTCATATTTTGTTATTTTTGTTCGAGTACTTTGACTTTCGCAGTTATTATCATGAACCGATGTGGTGCCTGTGTGGTCGTTAGAATTCCTTTGTCTGCATCCTGGTTTTCTTTGCGAAGCTGGACATTTGAAATGGTCTAGAGTGACGTGTAACGGCGATTGGAAACGAGTCCGCACAAAAAAAATGCGATTTATTTATTATAATAATTAATTATATCATATGCACTTCAGAATACCTTCTCTTGTGGTAAAGAATATTTTATATGATGGGGGCTGATTATATATATATATATATATATATATATATATATATATAGGTACTAGAGTTTTGACTCTTTCCTTGCATTGGGTGTTGTCAACTAATATCTATCTTATGTTGATAGTTGTACTTTGGTCGTCCATGATGTGCTGGTCGATGTGTGCATGGATTGCACTGAGGTTCGACAGGTGACAAGTAAATCTACGAGAAAGTGTGGTGCATGTATGCCCAATGTATGTATTCTTCGTATCATCTACTACTATACATAATTTTCTAAATAATTTCTCCGGTGAACAATGACAGAGCGCAACGAACGGTTTTATCACGCAATCATCGGTAATCGACAGCTGCTTTTTTATTTTAAATAAATTAATTTCATTAATTTATTTATTTGTATTCTTTAATACTAATATAATGTGTGCACATTAACTGTATCAGATGTACTTCAAAATACGGTCTCCTGTGGGAAATGATATTTTATATAATGTGAGTTGTCTATAGTATTTACATTAGTCGGACTATTGTCCTCATTTTTGTCGCCATATTTGTCACAACGTTTCGGCCGTTGAACGCTCCGGCCTTCTTCAGGTGGTTGGAATTTCGAACTGAACCCTTTATTTCGCTCACTGGGGTAGACTGTTCTAGTTCCACGTGCCATGTTTGATGGATGTCAGTTATCAGTTATCTCCTGTTAATTTTCCCTCTGAAAGTTCGCCACTGCC
>CAHIKZ030000766.1:1495000-1587500 GCA_903632075.3 Acanthosepion pharaonis
TTTTTCCAAAAAACTAATGTATTTATTGTACTACGTTACGCGCCTTAATAAAGCCAATTGTATTTTATACCCTCTTAACTGTTTGCACTTCTCACCAAAATTTGGTTTCGATCGCTCAATGTATCGCTATTTTAGATGATGTAACGGACGGACTAACGAAGTCACAGAATTTTATATATAGACTAGCCTAAAAGTCACTTTAGGCTAATTTCTGGAGAGGGCTTTTAGACCTTCGGATTTTTACCTTCAGCGTCCTATGTGCGTAAAATTTATAAAAAAATTAGAAATAATAAAATTATTTTATCTTTATTCGTCACTTTAATTCGGCATAATCTTTCTTCGTATACACAACCAATCTCCGTAGTTTGTTTATATTTATTTTACGCGCAATTTTTATTTTCTTTTAAAATCACCCTTCTTTATTGGCCCTTCAGATAAAGTCGCTTTTTAAAAGACATTAGAGAACCCCAACTATGTAATATTTCTAATACGTCACAGTACGAGTGCTAGAAAAAGAAAAAAATCATATGAGCAACGTACCGTGCCCTGTCTAAGTTTTAATTACTGTTTAATTAGATGACATCAATTGCAGTTGTGACGAAAAGGGAAATTAATGTTAAATATTTAATAATGAAGTGTTTTTTTTCAACTTTTTACTCTGTTCGATATTTGAATTTAATTTTAATTAGTTATTTATTTAATATTTAATCGCGTGTAACTACAGTAGTTATTACCTTGTAATATTTACATTATTCGGACTGTTATCCTCATCTTCACTGCCATATTCACAACGTTTCGGCCGTTGTACGCTCCGGCCTCCTTCGGGTAATTGGAATTTCGAAATAGAGGATTCTAATCACCAGAAGAAAGACGAAGCGTACAATGGCAATGAAGATGAGGATAACAGTCCGAATAATGTAAATAATGCAAGTAATCTTAATACCTCATCTCAGAGATATAGACAGCCATTATATCACTAGAAGCTGGTCACTGGATCTAACCAACATCGTTATCTACTGGACCATATGTCCTTGTGAATATGGCAATGAAGATGAGGATAACAGTTCGAATAATGTAAATAATGTAAGTAATCATAATACCTCATCTCAGAGATATAGACAGCCATTATATCACTAGAAGCTTGTCACTGGATCCAACCAACATCGTTATCTACTGGACCATATGTCCTTGTGAATATGGCAAAGAAGATGAGGATAACAGTTCGAATAATGTAAATAATGTAAGTAATCATAATACCTCATCTCAGATATATAGACAGCCATTATATCACTAGAAGCTGGTCACTAGATCTAACCAACATCTTTATCTACTGGACCATATGTCCTTGTGAATATGGCAATGAAGATGAGGATAACAGCCCGAATAATGTAGATGACACAAGTAATCATAATACCTCATCTCAGAGATATAGACAGCCATTATATCACTAGAAGCTAGTCACTGGATCTAACCAACGTCTTTATCCACTGGGCCATGTGTCCTTGTGAATATGGCAATGAAGATGAGGATAACAGTCCGAATAATGTAAATAATGTAAGTAATCTTAATACCTCATCTCAGAGATATAGACAGCCATTATATCACTAGAAGCTAGTCACTGGATCTAACCAACATCTTTATCTACTGGGCCATGTGTCCTTGTGAATATGGCATTGAAGATGAGGATAACAGTCCGAATAATGTAAATAATGTAAGTAATCATAAAACCTCATCTCAGAGATATAGACAGCCATTATATCACTAGAAGCTAGTCACTGGATCTAACCAACGTCTTTATCCACTGGGCGATGTGTCCTTGTGAATATGGCATTGAAGATGAGGATAACAGTCCGAATAATGTAAATAATGTAAGTAATCATAATATTTCATCTCAGAGATATAGACAGCCATTATATCACTAGAAGCTAGTCACTGGATCTAACCAACGTCTTTATCCACTGGGCTATGTGTCCTTGTGAATATGGCAATGAAGATGAGGATAACAGTCCGAATAATGTAAATAATGTAAGTAATCATAAAACCTCATATCATATAAACTAAGCAGTTAGTTATGAAGCACCAGTGTTCCGTCTTCACCTATTCTTCTGCTCTGAGCTGGATTTAGTTGCCAGAGACTATTTGAAACGTATTCCACGGAAGAATTCTATTGACAATGAGAACTTGTCCCCACTATCACCCCCCCCGCCCCAGCTGCGACAATCTTTGGAATATATATAATGTACGTATATAAACATTACATACATACGTGTTTTCGAAGTTCCAAAACATTTGACGTTTTTTCAAATATATAATAAAAGGTTAGATAAGAAAAACACTAAAAAGCAAAACAAATTACGAAATAGTGCATAAACAAACAAACAAACACAAATGTCAAAAATTTTGTTGATTTAAAAAAAAAAAATGGCAGAAACCAAAAATGGAAATATAAATTAGGATTTAAGCCTAAAATAATTGGAGATTATGAAGTCATTATTTAACATGCAACGGAATTATTTATACTGTCTTTTTAACAGAACTAACACCTAAACTATTATTTGATGAAAACGAACGAGAGTAGAAAAGGCAACGTTGATAATATAACTTTAGGTAATGAAAAACAAAATAAAAATAAGACAACTGATCTTCAGGGCTAGTTATAAAAACACAAATAAATACCATATCCTTGAGCTCAGAACGCCAATTATCTTATAGACTCAGGTATAAATTTGACCAATATTTACCTATAGTCTCAAGTATAAATTTGATAAAATATTTACCTGTAGACTAAAGTATAAATCTGACCAAAATATTCGTCTATAGACTCACAGATATATAGAAACAGATCTTTGAGGCGTATTCCATGGAAAAAAATCTATTGAAAGGGAGAGCTTGTCCCCACTATCACCCGAAGCTATCACAATCTTTGGAGTATATATAATGTACGTATATAAACATTACATACATATGTGTTTTAGAAATTCCAAAACATTTGATGGTTTTTCAGATATATAATAAAAGGTTAGGTCAACAAAAAATACACTAAAAAGCAAAACAAATTACAAAATAGTCGTAAATAAATAAACACAAACATTGAAAACTTTGTTGATTTTAAAAAAAGATAGCAGCAACCAAAAATAAAAATATTCTTTAGGATTTAAGCTTAAAATACTCGGAGATTATGAAGTCATTATTTAATATACAATAGAATTATTTATACTGCCTTTTTAATAATAAAATAAATATAACAAAACAAAGGAAAAATAAGACAAATGAACTTCAGGTTATTTGGACAAATAAAAACTAATACAGAAAAACACGGTAACTTTGGAAAAAGAAAAAGAAATAATAATATATAATACATATATAACATCAAATGAATATAATAATTATCATATATATAATAAATGAAATCAAATAAATAATAATTGCAAATTATATTAAATTATTATATTACATTTAAACAATATTGAATATCCTTTAACTTGGGATCTTCGACAAAATGCGTCGTCTCTCCTTGAGTTTAGAATATCTTATCTTATAAATCCGACAAATCTTGATTTAAAGGCTCTAGTATAAATCTGACCAATTTTTACCTATAGCCTCAAGTATAAATCTGACAAATCTTGACTTAAAGGCTCAAGTATAAATTTGACCAATTTTTACCTATAGTCTCAAGTATAAATCCGACAAATCTTGATTTAAAGGCTCCAGTATAAATTTGACCAATTTTTACCTATAGTCTCAAGTATAAATCTGACAAATCTTGACTTAAAGGCTCAAGTATAAATTTGACCAATTTTTACCTATAGTCTCAAGTATAAATCTGACAAATCTTGACTTAAAGGCTCAAGTATAAATTTGACCAATTTTTACTTATAGTCTCAAGTATAAATCCGACAAATCTTGATTTAAAGGCTCCAGTATAAATTTGACCAATTTTTACCTATAGCCTCAAGTATAAATCTGACAAATCTTGACTTAAAGGCTCAAGTATAAATTTGACCAATTTTTACCTATAGTCTCAAGTATAAATCCGACAAATCTTGATTTAAAGGCTCCAGTATAAATTTGACCAATTTTACCTATAGTCTCAAGTATAAATTTGACAAATCTTGACTTAAAGGCTCAAGTATAAATTTGACCAATTTTTACCTATAGTCTCAAGTATAAATCTGACAAATCTTGACTTAAAGGCTCAAGTATAAATTTGACCAATTTTTACTTATAGTCTCAAGTATAAACCGACAAATCTTGATTTAAAGGCTCAGTATAAATTTGACCAATTTTTACCTATAGCCTCAAGTATAAATCTGACAAATCTTGACTTAAAGGCTCAAGTATAAATTTGACCAATTTTTACTTATAGTCTCAAGTATAAATTCGACAAATCTTGATTTAAAGGCTCTAGTATAAATTTGACCAATTTTTACCTATAGCCTCAAGTATAAATCTGACAAATCTTGACTTAAAGGCTCAAGTATAAATTTGACCAATTTTTACCTATAGGCTCAAGTATAAACCTGACAAAATGTTTTCCTATAGGTTAAAGAATAAATCAGACCAATATTCACCTATAGACTCACAGATATATAGAAACAGATCGTACGTGCGTGTTAAGCCTCTAATGGCAGTGATTCTCAACCTCTCTCCCGTGGCACCCTATTGTGCAGACTTAACTGTGCCGCAAAATATTATTACGAAATTGCGAAAAACAAACAAACAGAGATTTCACACTAAATAAGCTGCACAAATAGTTGAATAGAACCATTGAAATAAAGTAAATTCATATGTGTGTGCATTTTTTTAATCTATGATTTTATTTCATAACATTTAAATGTATACGCTTTTAAAATGTTGCTAAGTGTGCTGTGCTATTTTCATTTGCGCCTAGGTGTGCCGTTGCTTAAAACACTTGAGAAACACTGCCATAACCTTAACCCTAACCCAGCCGTGATATTTTCGTTTGCTCCGAAGTGTGCTCTTGCTTAAAGTGGTTGAGAAATACTGCCATAATCTTAACCCTAACCCAGCCGTGATATTTTCATTTGCTTCTAGGTGTGCCCTTGCTTAAAGTGGTTGAGAAATACTGCCATAATCTTAACCCTAACCCAGCCGTGATATTTTCATTTGCGTCGAGGTGTGCCCTTGCTTAAAATGGTTGAGAAACACTGCCATAATCTTAACCCTAACCCAACCGTGATATTTTCATTTGCGCCGAGGAGTGCCCTTGCTTAAAATGGTTGAGAAACACTGCCATAATCTTAACCCTAACCCAACCGTGATATTTTCATTTGCGCCGAGGTGTGCCCTTGCTTAAAATGGTTGAGAAACACTACCATAATCTTAACCCTAACCAAACCGTGATATTTTCATTTGCGCCGAGGTGTGCCCTTGCTTAAAATGGTTGAGAAACACTGCCATAATCTTAACCCTAACCCAACCGTGATATTTTCATTTGCGCCGAGGTGTACCCTTGCTTAAAATGGTTGAGAAACACTGCCATAATCTTAACCCTAACCCAACCGTGATATTTTCATTTGCGCCGAGGTGTGCCCTTGCTTAAAATGGTTGAGAAACACTGCCATAATCTTAACCCTAACCCAACCGTGATATTTTCATTTGCGCCGAGGTGTGCCCTTGCTAAAAATGGTTGAGAAAGACTGCCATAATCTTAACCCTAACCCAACCGTGATATTTTCATTTGCGCCGAGGTGTGCCCTTGCTTAAAAATGGTTGAGAAACACTACCATAATCTTAACCCTAACCAAACCGTGATATTTTCATTTGCGCCGAGGTGTGCCCTTGCTTAAAAATGGTTGAGAAACACTGCCATAATCTTAACCCTATCCCAACCGTGATATTTTCATTTGCGCCGAGGTGTGCCCTTGCTTAAAATGGTTGAGAAACACTGCCATAATCTTAACCCTAACCCAACCGTGATATTTTCATTTGCGCCGAGGTGTGCCCTTGCTTAAAATGGTTGAGAAACACTGCCATAATCTTAACCCTAACCCAACCGTGATATTTTCATTTGCGCCGAGGTGTGCCCTTGCTTAAAATGGTTGAGAAACACTGCCATAATCTTAACCCTAACCCAACCGTGATATTTTCATTTGCGCCGAGGTGTGCCCTTTGCTTAAAATGGTTGAGAAACACTGCCATAATCTTAACCCTAACCCAACCGTGATATTTTCATTTGCGCCGAGGTGTGCCCTTGCTAAAAATGGTTGAGAAAGACTGCCATAATCTTAACCCTAACCCAACCGTGATATTTTCATTTGCGCCGAGGTGTGCCCTTGCTTAAAATGGTTGAGAAACACTGCCATAATCTTAACCCTAACCCAACCGTGATATTTTCATTTGCGCCGAGGTGTGCCCTTGCTTAAAATGGTTGAGAAACACTGCCATAATCTTAACCCTAACCCAACCGTGATATTTTCATTTGCGCTGAGGTATGCCCTTGCTTAAAATGGTTGAGAAACACTGCCATAATCTTAACCCTAACCCAACCGTGATATTTTCATTTGCGCCGAGGTGTGCCCTTGCTTAAAATGGTTGAGAAACACTGCCATCTTATAATCTTAACCCAACCCAACCGTGATATTTTCATTTGCGCCGAGGTGTGCCCTTGCTTAAAATGGTTGAGAAACACTGCCATAATCTTAACCCTAACCCAACCGTGATATTTTCATTTGCGCCGGTGTGCCATTGCTTAAAAAGCCTGAGAATAATATGCTGACAGTTACAATTTGAATAAATATTAGACTTTTTTTCAAATAATTCTTTTCACGATTTTTGATACATTTTGGATTTCAATAGAAAAGGATTATCCCACCTTAGCTAAAAACGCTTTATCAGATTTTTTTGTTTTTGTTCTTTTTTATTTTTGTTTTTTGCAATTTTCTATTTATGTGAATTAGGCTTCTCAACCCTAAATAACATCAAAAATAAGAAACGAGAAAGACTACGCTCAACTGAAGAAGAAATGGGGGTCTGCTTATCGCACATTCAAGCAAACATTGAAGAAATCGTGAAAAGACATCAGGAACAGATTTCATCCTAAATAAGCCTCACAAATAGTTGAATAGAAACATTGAAATAAAGTTAATATTTATGTGTATTTTTAAAATCTATGGTTTTATTTAGTGCCATTTAAATGTATACCCTTTAAAAATGTTGCTAAATGTGTCGTGATATTATCATTTGCTCCTAGATGTGCCGTCGCTTAAAAAAGCTGACAAACCCCGACTAACACACATATAGAAATAGATTTCAAGGTAAAATAACAACAAAGATATCCCGGCGAATCCACTGACTCTGACCTTTAACCTCCAGCTAAACTGTATGTCCTTAAACATTACCGAATATAAGAACCTGAAGATGGCCGAAGTGTAAAATGGCCGAAACACTGTAATTATAGCAACAAAGATGAGGATATCTATTCAGTCTGTAATTATGATTTGTTGACTGAAAACTTCAAACTAACCCTATTCGGATACTTAGAGAATCTACAATGCCAGTATACTTATTGAAGCCTCTTTTCCACTCGATTCCACGCCTGTGTGCATATTTGAACGTCCGTCAGCTTTCAGGCTTGTAGTGCAATCAATCCGAAACAGACATTGCAACCACCCATTTTGCACACTGTTTCTCGTATCCACCAGTAGATTCCTAGATATGAAACAGGACAAGTCTCACGCGACACACACATATCGCTAACTGCTATTAATTCCTATATTTTTCTGTCGGTCATTACCGCCGAATTATAAACTGGTTCACTCCACTCCCGAGAACGACCAAGGAACTCATTCTTCATTTCGGCAATCGCCCAGAACTCATCCATCACATTCTGACGACGTCTTCGGACAGCGGACCGTCCACGAAGACCCATAACACCACCTTTGGTGAGTGGACGTTGAGTTCCGAATAGAGACCGTCCCGTGTTTGGTCAGCACGGAAAGCGTGCAACACGAGAGAGACTCCTATTGTGTATTTCGTGACCGCGAGGCGATGGTAATAAGTCCGCGCATGCGTCACGGTGTTTGGCGGGAAATTTAGGAATGGCGGGAGAGAGAAAACGAGAGAGAAAGCCAGGAAACTGAATATGGTAAGAAGACGACGTTATAACGAAAGAGAAGAGAGCCAACGATGATTAAGAATTTTTATGACATTTATGATACTGCTGGGAGTGGGGCTGTTATTTAAACGAATTCGGCATTGCAGATTTTACACGAATACAAATGTACTATCGGTTATGCCATGAAAGCTTTTGAAACGCTAATATATACATTGGTTGTAGGGTACTTACCAACAGATTCAAACATCATCTTATACTTAAATTTATTCGAACTGTTATCGTAATCTTTCATTGTTATAGATATTTTGACAGACAAGTTTCTGACCATCTTCAGATGTTCACTGCGTTGGCTGCTTTGGGATATCTGTAGGTTATTTTATTATTTTTCTCCGTGTGGTGTCATTTCTTGTTTCTTCCTACTTAACATTTTTGTTTACTAATTCTTCACCTAATATAAGGCCAAAGAGCCACTCAAGGTAGAGGGTTACTGAATGAGGTTGTTGTATGAACGTAAGGATGAAGTAAGAAGGGTCGATTATGGGGATATGTAGGTTTATGATTGATTGATTCGTTTTGTACGGTTTATCAACCCTTTGCAGGTTATTTAAAGCCAGAAAATATTTTTAAATTGTAAACATTTTGGGGGAGATGACAATGGTTTAGTGATTAACCCATAACAAGGGGGAGAATCTGAATTTAATAAACAAACAAGAAATTATCATGTGGATATAAGGTGGGGGATCAATCCGATATTACAGTCGATTAATAAACGGATCCCTCACTTTGTGGCCGTGGTAATTTCTATACATTTCTATCCCAGAGAATGTAAATAAATCTAAAAGACATGACGGCAAGGAATTATAATGTGAATATAAAGTTGGGGATCAATTCTATATTACAATTAATATAAAAACTGATCCCTCACTTTTTGGCCACAACAGTTTCTCTACATTTATATTCGAGAGAATGTAAATAAATCTAAAACACATGCTTGTGTAGCTAATCAGGATGTCATTGAGTGGTTGATTCGTTTTTGACGGTTTATCAACCATTTAAGGGTTATTTAAAGCCAGAAAATAGTTTAGAACGTAAGCTAATCTGTTGTTACAAGGAATTGGTCTCTCGCTCAACTGCACCCCTCATATAATAATTAAGGGGGTTGCAGTCTAGTGAGTTAGGTGGCCAGATAAGGGATGATATCGTCGCAGAAATTGTCTGACAGCCATCACTGTGTTCTCCTGTTTGTGTGGCATGGTGCAGAGTCCTGTTGCCAGGCATAGAATCTTCCAGCAGACACCCTCTTGACCAGGGCAGCACTACATCTTCAAGTCATTTGATGCAGAACTCTGTGTTGAGTTTGAGGCCCTCACCACCAAATTCGGGAGTACTTTTCTTATCAGAAAAATCAGAGTGAGTTTTCCGAGCTGCCGTATCTTCGTAATCACTATTAGACTCATCCAACTCTTTCTGAATCCTCTGCACTGCCCTCAGATTGACACCGAAACAATCTGAAACGTTCGTATTGGAACTTCAGGCGTGAATGCCAAACAGTACAACATGCCATTTCCAAATTTCTGGCAGAGTGAATTGCGTCATGGTATCATTTTCTCACAGCCGGTGCCCAACTGACCCTACTATACTGTGTAGTCGACAAAATTAAAAAAAAAAAAAACAACGCGCATGCGCGAAACTAAAATATAAACTGGCGACAATTTACCCATCGCACACAGTAAATATATAGAAAATGCCGTGGCCACAAATTAAGGGATCAGTCTATATATTGCTTGTAATATAAAATTGATCACTTACTTTATATTCACATTATATTGTCTTGTTTGTTCATCAAATTCCGATTATGTATGAATCCACCTCTTCTCTCCCCAGGTATGGGTTAATTAGTGTATCAGCAAATCATTACTATTCTAAAAATTCTTACAATGTAAATGCATTTCCGGCTTTAAATAACCTACAAAGGGTTGATAAACCGTAAAAAAGAATCAATCAAATTTAATATATATATCTACTAAGACTGTGAAGTAAAGGATGCGCTCAGAGTGCGAACTGCAAATTGAAGACTCCCAAATCAAGCCAGTGTGACACTGAAATTCGAAGGCGTACTGGGATGGCGAAAGATGCTTTTCAAAACCTAAGCAGAGTACTGAGAAATAGAAAAACTTCGCTGGAAAGAAGGAAAAGAAAATCAAACTTTTACGTGATATATGTCCCCCAAGTGAACGATCTCCTCAATGATGTAGACGAGACTTGAAGCAAAAGAAATGTGGTTCTACAGAAGGATGCTGGGGATACCGTGGACCGAACAGCGACGAAGTTTTTGAGAAAATTTTTAACAAAAAGGAAATTTATACTTAGCAACAGAAAGAGACAATAGACATTTCTAGGGCACATTAAAGGAAAGAAGGCTTGGTAGATACGATACTCACAAGGCAGATTGAAGGCAAGGGAGATAAAGTAAAAAAAAACCCTACCTAATGAGTTTCAGTAATTGTGGAGGGCCATGATCGTCAATGTCCTGAAGGGACACGGCACATAGAAGAAGAAGAATGAGCTTGAGTAAATGAATGGCGGGACAAGGTTTAGGAGAGTTAACAAAAAGACTAAATTTATTAAGAGCTACAAAGGTGAGGAAATTGTGGAGGGCCATGATCGTCAATGTCCTGAAGGGACACGGCACATAGAAGAAGAAGAATGAGCTTGAGTAAATGGATGGCGGAACATGGTTTAGAAGAGATAACAAAAAGACAAAATTTATTAAGAGCTACAAAGGAGAGGAAATTGTGGAGAGCCATGATCGCCAACGTCCTGAAGGGACACGGCACATAGAAGAAGAAGAATGACCTTGAGTAAATGGATGGCGGAACAAGGTTTAAGAGAGATAACAAAAAGACAAAAAATATTAAGAGCTACAAAGGACAAGATGTTGTGGAGAGTCGTGATCATCTTGTCACCAGCGAAGCAAAGGGTAATAATTAATAATTAATTATTAATATTTCCACTGATTTCCTTCCGGGTCCCAACCAGAGACCTAAGCTCAGAAATGGCTTCATGACATTTTCCATTGAACATTTTTTTAAATAAAATAAAAAGCAAAAATCCCTAAGATCACATACATTTTCCATAGATAAAGCTCTTCGTAATGTGTGAACTGTACTTGTGAGTACATTTCTTTGCATTTCTTTAAGGCTTGAACTGCCAGGAATCCCTTCAATGAGTCTATTGGAACCTTTTTCCAATCAATCCGAGTGCTCCAACTACAACTGCAATTACTGATGTCCCCATGTAAAACATTTTTGAGATTTCCACTTCAAGATCTTTATATTTTGATAGTTTTTGGAAGATCTTCAAAGATACATTGCAGCCTACAGAGACCGCCATATCAATAAGGTGGCAAATTTTGTCTTTGCGGTCTCTAATAACGATGTCTGGGCGATTAGCTTTGATTTTTCTGTTCTGTGTGTATTGTAAAGTCCCATAAAATTGTTACAGGTCCTATCTCCCTAACCGGATCTGGGTGGTGTTCATACCAATTTCTTGCCGTTTCCTTACCATAAGTGTTACAGATTTTCCAGTGCAGATATTGGCCCAACCTGTTGTGTAGTGTTTTATATTATTATTATTATTATTATTATTATTATTATTATTATTGTTGTTGTTTTATTTCCTTTCGTTTCTGGTGTATACTCATTTCTTTCCGGGTCCCGACCAGAGACCTAAGGTCAGAAATGGCATCAAGACATTTTCCACTAAGTATTCTTTGTAAAAAAAAACAAAGATGACACACATTTTCCATAGATAGAACTCTTCGTAATGTGTGAGCTGTACTTGTGAGTACAATTTTTGGTATTTCTTTAACGCTTGGGGTGCCAAGAATCCCTTCGGTGAGTCTATCGGATCCTTTTTTAATAATCTGAGGGCTCCAACTACAACTGGAATTATTGATGTCCTTATTTGCCACATTTCTGACATTTCTACGTCACGGTACTATTATTATTATTATTATTATTATAGTAGTAGTAGTAGTAGTAGTAGTAGTAGTAGTAATATTTCCTTAGATTTCTGTTGTATACACATTTCATTCCGGGTCACGACCAAAGGTTATAAATGGCTTCATGACATTTTTCCACTGATCATTTTTATAAAAAACAAACTAAGATCAAGCACATTTTACATAGTTAAAGCTCTTTATAATATATGATCTTTACTTATGGGTACAATTGTCTTATATTTCTTTAAGGCAGAGTCCACCAGGAATTCCTTCAATGAGTCTATCGAAATCTTTTCCATTGAATCCGAAAGTTCCAAACACAACTGTAACCAGATCTGGTTAGTATTCATTTCTTGCCGTTTCTTTCCTGTAAAAGTCATGTCGAGTTTTATATTCAGTGGAGGCTATTACCGTGAAACCTAACAAAGGATGATCAATTATTTTGAGGATATTTATCACAGAATCTGCATTTCGGGTTGACACAATTTTTCAATTTTATTTCAATATAGTTTACATTATTTCATCTCCTTCAAATTATTATTATTATTATTATTATTATTATTATTATTATTATCTTTGATTTCTGGTGTATACACATTTCTTTCCGGGTCCCGCCAAGAGACCTAAGGTTAGAAATGGCATCATGACATTTTCTACTGAGCAATTAAAAAAAATACATACGCACATATATTCCATAGATAAAGTCCTTCGTAAAGTGTGAGCAGTAATCGTGAGAACATTTCTTTTGTATTCTTTTGTATAAGGCATGGGATAGCAGGAATCCTTTAAATGAGTCTATTGGATCCTTTTTCCAATCAATCCGAGTGCTCCAACTACAACTGCAATTACTGATGCCCCCATGTTGAATATTCTTGAGATTTCCACTTCAAGCTCCTTGTATTTTGATAGTTTTTTTGAAGATCTTAATAAATTAGAAAAATCCATTTCTTTAGAAATTGCTTTGTTTACGTTAGCCAACGAAAATAAGCAGATATGTCTATTTCAAGAGTCAGAAAAAAGCGGTGTTAAAAGCACATCAGAGCTAATGGCGGTTTTCCATTGGGGAACACAAGTTCAAATCCTGCCAGAGAGCGCATATTTTCTCTAAAAAGATTTCTCAAATATTCAGGCCGGGAGACGAAAATAAATAAATCTACTGTTTAATAAATAAACGGAGCGTCTATTCAAATACGAGTATCCACTAAAAATAATGTTTAATAATAAAAGCCTGTAGGATTATTAAATAAAAAAAAATCTATTTCTTTCCGAATTGCCGGAGAGAAAATATTTAATAGAATTTCTCGGAATAATAATAATAATAATAGCAATAATAGATAGATAGATAGATAGATAGATAGATAGATAGATAGATAGATAGATAGATAGATATGAACACACTGAGATAGATATATAAATATGGACAGACTTAGATAGATAGATAGATAGATAGATAGATAGATAGATAGATAGATAGATAGATATGAAAAAACCGAAATAGATAGATAGATAGATAGATAGATAGATAGATAGATAGATAGATAGATAGACAATGAACAGACTGAGATAGATAGATAGATAGATAGATAGATAGATAGATAGATATGAAAAAACCGAAATAGATAGATAGATAATGAACAGACTGAGATAGATAGATAGATAGATAGATAGATAGATAGATAGATAGATAGATATGAAAAAACCGAAATAGAAAGACAGATAGCTATTAACAGATTAAGATAAGATAGATAGATAGATAGATAGATAGATAGATATGAAAAAACCGAAATAGATAGATAGATAGATAGATAGATAGATAGATAGATATGAACAAAATGAGATAGATAGATAGATAGATAGATATGAAAAAACCGAAATAGAAAGACAGATAGCTATTAACAGATTAAGATAGATAGATAGATAGATAGATAGATAGATAGATATGAACAAAATGAGATAGATAGATATATAGGTAGATAGATAGATATTAGACAGAATTAAATAGATATAATATATTACAATCAATAAATAAATAAATGACATGACGGCAAGGAATTATAATGTGAATATAAGGTGGGGGATCAATTCTATATTACAATCAATATAAAAATTGATCCCTCACTTCGTGGCCGTAGTAAAGTTTCTATACATTTATATTCCAGAGATTGTAAATAAATCTAAAAGACATGCCAGTGTATCAGTATTTATATTGATTGATTCGTTTTCTAAGGTTTATCAACCCTTTGCAGGTTATTTAAAGCCAGAAAATATTTTTAAGAACGTTTTTTAGATAATAATGGTTTAGTGATATGTTTTACTAATTAACCCATAGCTGGGGGGGGGAATTCGGATTTATACCTTTCCAAGGGGTATGTGCTCCTAAGTGAACATAAAGAACTTAACGGGAATTCGAACCCGGCTCTCCGATTAACAATTCTAACCCCTTATCCAATATACCATCCGCATACTTTCTTCATACTGTTCTGGGCTTACGATCAATGAGGTTAAGCAATGTCGAGCCTGGTCAGTATCTAGATGGGGGAATGCTTCGAATACCAAGTGTTTACAGCGGGTGTATATAAACAATTGCTTGGAACTGTGAATCGGAGATCAGAGTTCCAATTCACGTTGGTCTTGTTATAAATTCTGTACAAGTACTGAATACTAACCAGTTAGTCACTCCCTCCATCTCTCCCTCACTTTTATATATATATATATATATATATATATATATATATATATATATATATATATATATAAAATTATTTATTTAAAAATTATAAAATAAATTTGTTATAAAATCACTAAAATAAATAGTTATTTTCTTAAAACAATAGCCATTTTCTTATCAAACTTAATATATATATATATATATATATATATATATATATATATATATATATATATATATATATATATATATATATATATATATATATATATACAGTAGCGGCCATAATATAAGGAACGGAAACAACAAAGACATAAATATGTGTATTACTTAAAATGTAATGCATAATTAGCAATGAAATTTTTACCGAATAAAGATTAGGGTGTAATGCATAAATATTATACAAAGTTACAAAAATTTACATAATTGTTTTTTTTTTAATAAAGGTTAAATGGAACAACGGAAATAAGCTACTGGACAAAAGTTAAGGAACGATCTTGTTAATACTTGATTGTGAACAAAATATCAAGAAAATTTAATACAGTGTAACCCGGATATAAGAGACCCGGATATAAGAGAAATCCGGGTATAAGAGAGATTTTCTCTGGTCCCAAATTAGAGCCCGTGTTAATGTAAACAAAATAGACCAAACCCGGATATGATAGAAACCCGGATATAAGAGACTTCTCCGGTCCCGACAACTCTTTTATATCCGGGTTACACTGTATTTGGTAAACATTCCCTTATTTTCAATGACTTCTCTGCATCGTCGATCACATGATCTAATTAATTTCTTGCAAAAATCAACAGTAATTCCCTCCCATTCGTCTTTCAATAACTCCCATAGGTGATCCTGGTTTTTCGGGTTTCGTTTCTGAGTCCTTTCTCCAATTATCTTCCAAACATTCTCTATTGGATTCCGGTTGGGGCTCTGGGCTGGCCACTTCATTAGGGCAATTCCTTCTTTCTTCAAATAAAGCCATAACCTTCTGAGCCTTGTGGCAAGGTGCATTGTCCTGCATGAAAATAGGAGATTCATGAAGATTATGGTGTAATCTTGGTACGACATGCTGCTGAAGAAGTCTTTTGTAAATCTCAGCATTGATATTACCATGTACGTGGATGATAGAGCCAACTCCTGCAGATGAAATCATTCCCCACACCATCACACTGCCGCCACCAAACTTAACGGTTTTCTTGACACATTGAGAAAACAGTCTATCACCTGTTCTACGGCGTACGTAAGTTTTGCCCTCAGAACCAAATTTAGTAAACTTGGACTCGTCTCTGAAATGAACTATATCCCATTGTGCGTCAGTCCAAACAATATGTTCTCTCGCATACTCCAGGCGTGCCCTTTGGTTTCGCTTTGAAATGAGAGGCTTCGAAGCTGGAATACGGGCATGCAATCCTGCATTTTTTCTTATTATCTGTCTCTTAATTAAATTTACGGGCAATTGATGTAGCAGTTTCAAAACGGTTTTTGGTAGATATTCTAACAATTCTTCGATCTTCTCTTTGCGATGATTTTGGAGGTCCGACGGTTTTTGGTTTTGCATCTAACGTTTTATCGGTTTTATACCTGCTAATTACACGATGAACGACACTTTTAGACCTATGAACAATATCAGAAATTTCTGAAATTGACTTCTTGATAGCGATAATGAGTTTTTTTCTTCAAAAGAGAGCGTTTTGCGTGTAGAATTTGCCATATTGCTTAAAAATAAAGTCCTAATGATAAATGAACTTTTACTTATTGTTGAAAAGCTCCAACGAGTTTTTTTAACAATGTGAATTAAAAGTTTATGCAAATTATTAACATCGTTCCTTAACTTTTGTCCAGTAGCTTATTTCCTTTGTTCCATTTAATCTTTATTTTAAAAAAAAAACAAACTATTATGTAAATTTTTGTCACTTTGTATAATATTTATGCATTACACACTAATCTTTATTCGGTAAAAATTTCATTGCTAATCATACATTATTTTTAAGTAATAAATGAACAAATGACGTCAACAATTATTTTAAGAATGTATAAACATACAAATGTCTTAAAACAATTGTCGGACTTTGTCCATTTCATAATGTGTGACGTCATTTGTTTACATTTGGATACGCTTTGAGCAGATATGAATGCACGCGAGAGATTCATGGAAGATTGTAGTTTAAAGGCAGTAATTCGACCTTGCTAATCGTAAGATCCTCGATCGGTTAAGGCAGGTCAGGCTATATGACGGTTCCGTATAGGATACAGGTTCAATTCCGGTCGGAGAACGAATATTTTCTATGAAAATTTCTCGGACATTCAGGCCGGTAAATGTTGTTTAATACTGTTTATTATAAACAGAGCATTTACTTAAATATTTGTATCTATAAAAAGAATGTATAAACATAAAAATGTCCTTAAATAATTGTCGGACTTTGTCCTTTTCTATATATATATATATATATATATATATATATATATATATATATATATATATATATATCAACAAACGGTGTTTAAAAATATAACGAACTGGAAAAGTTTATTTGTGACGCGTTTCATCCATTAGGATTAATCGGACTGGGCTTTATTGAAGTTGCTACGTCTATACATGCGCCAAAAACGAGAGATGCTGGTAGTTTCAAAATTTTTTGAGAGATTTTTTTTATTTTTTTGTGAGGAACAAAGTTGGTGTTGGTCTATTTATATTCATTTACGTGCAAATACACTTAGGAAAGGTATGATATCATCTCTTCTCCCCAACTGGCTATGAGTAAATATCAGGACAGAAGGGGTCCTATAGCCTTGGGTGGCAACTCTGAATTCAAAACCTAAGTTGTTGAGTGGTCGGTAACTAAATCGGCTCTCCTACTAGACCACTGCCTGGTGAGGAGGTTAAGTGTAAGCAATAGCATCAATAAGAACAAGAGCTGTTAAAAGGGTGGATGTACTTCTCAGAGTCAACGGCTATGCACCCCAACTATGGGTTAAACAATCCCGAGCCTTTATCCATTACACTAGCCGCATTTACTGAATTTGGTATTCCCAGGCGGCCACCCATCTAGATACTGGCCAGGCACGACGTTGCTTAACTACGATGATTGTACAAGAACCAAGGATTCAATGTTATGTGGCCGTAAGCTATACAAGCCGTACATTCGAGCTTGCAGCACCTGGTACCCATCTAAGTACTGACTAGGCACGACGTTGCTTAACTTAATTGATCGTACGGTAACCTGGGTTTCAACGTGAAGTGGCCCGTAAGACCGAGTTTATATATTGATTTTCCAAGCGTAGCTTAGATGTGGCACAAGGCCGAAAGTTTGGAGCACCCAGTGAGGATCGAACTCACTACTCAGTCGTAATTATTCTAGCGAGACAAGCTTGTTAACCATTACACCGCCTCGAGGTATCCCGAATAGTAATTTTCTAAGCGTGGCTTAGATGTGGATCAAGGCCGAAAGTAGCGCGCCCCCAGTGAGGATCGAACTCAATTTTCAATCGTTACTGATCTAGTGAGACAAGCTTGCTAACTATTACACTGCCTTAAGGTTCTCAGCCCAAGTTTATACATAAGCTAATGTGTGTATGCGTGATTGTGTGTGTGTGTGTGTGTGTGTGTGTGTGTGTGTGTGTGTGTGTGTGTGTGTGTGTGTGTGTGTGTGTGTGCAGTGTAGTCTCTGTTCCACTTGATGATGATGTCCGGTGAACAGACGCTGTGATCTCGTGCAAGAAGGGGTGGCCAAATGACGGGGTTTCAACTCTAACTCGTCATGAGGTCCGACTGATCATCCATCAGAGACCCGGGACGTTGTTAATGTGTTTAAAGCCATCAAGTGACCAGCGTAATATTTGATCACCAATACAATTCGTGTCGATGATGCGAAGGTCGCATGATGGGCGGAGATTGGGCCGGTTTCGTTTCTCAGGTGTCAATGTGTGTGTACAAAACGGATGTACACAATTAAATGTTATTTCGTAGATAAACACCCGTCTATCTCTAAACTATAAGAAAGAAAGAAAGAAAGAAAGAAAGAAAGAAAGAAAGAAAGACTGATAGATAGATAGATAGATAGATAGATAGATAGATAGATAGATAGATAGATATGAACAGACCGAGAAAGATAGGTATATAGATATGAACAAACTGCGATAGATAGATAGATAGATAATGAACAGACTGCGATAGATAGATAGATAGATAGATAGATAGATAGATAGATAGATAGATAGATAATGAACAGAATATGATAGATAGATAGATAGATAGATAGATAGATAGATAGATAATGAACAGACTGAGAAAAAGGGGTATATAGATAGATATGAACAAACTGAGATAGATAGATAGATAGATAGATAGATAGATAGATAGATAGATAGATAATGAACAGACTGCAATATATAGATAGATAGATAGATAGATAGATAGATAGATAGATAGATAGATAAGGAACAGAATATGATAGATAGATAGATAGATAGATGGATAGATAGATAGATAGATAGATAAGGAACAGAATATGATAGATAGATAGATAGATAGATAGATAGATAGATAGATAGATAGATAGATAATGAACAGACTGCAATAGATAGATAGATAGATAGATAGATAGATAGATAGATAGGAAGAGAATTAGTCAAGTAAATACACATATGTGAATCTCCATATTAGATGTGTGCAAAGCTTTCCATAAAAAAAAAACTTTAAAAACGATCGATGGAAACTTTAAACACGTCAAATACATAAATAAATATGAACAGGCTGAAACAGACAGATAGGTAGGTAGATGACAACGAAAAGAATGTGTTGCGCCAAATGAGTAGGCCATAATTTATCTAAATATCAATATTTTAAATTCTCTGCAAGTATTGCATACTAACCAGTCAGTCATTCCCCTTTCTCTATCTTCCTCTCTCTTCATATATATATATATATATATATATATATATATATATATATATATATAATACCAATTTGTGACTGTTGGGATAATTCCAAGGAGGATATTAATACAAAGAGAGCTCAATGTAAATTACAGAGCATTATAATAATAATAATAAATCAAGAAAAAAACCTTAAAGAGCTATTTTGGTTATAATTTATTCCATCTCTTCAGGCCTGGGCAGATATAGGAGATTAACAGGAGAAGAAAGGTGAAGAGGAAAAAAGAAAAATAACAGATTTTCGAATATAATTTCTTTTAAAACATAAAAAGAGTGAGAGTTAGTCTAATATAACAGAGGAGATGAATTGTCTCCCTTTTATCAGAAGTTTCGATCTGAAGAGATGAATATAAAAATATTCACGAAATAAATTATAACAGAAATGGATCTTTAAGTTTTTTCTTAATTTATCATATATATATATATATATATATATATATATATATATATATATATTAAAGAAAAACAGACCACTTTAAGGTTCCATTATAATAATTTATTTCACCAGAGCCGTTTTAAAGGACGCCGGATCATCAGATAGCACTTCCAAAAGATGAAACGAATAGAGAGAGAGAGAGAGAAAGAGAATGTGTCTTCCAATAACTTGGGCCCATTTTATATGTGAATTAAGTTTATGCGTCTAATGATTTTTTTTCTTTTTCTTTCACATTTAACAACTTAAGTCTTTGGCAATTTCAACCATGGAAAGATTAACAATCAAACAATGTATTAAAGTTATCAAAGCCTATTACGAAAATGGACGTTCGAACAGAAATGCATTTCGTTCACTTCACGATTTTTTGTTCAACATAATCGACCAACTGAGGGTGCAATTGGAAAACTTGTTCGTAAATTCAAAAAAACTGGATCGGTGGCAGATGTGAAAACACCATTGTGTGCTCGTTTATGTAGTTCATCTGAAAAAATTTGCTGCAATGCACGAGAATGTGGCCGATCCAAACACCTGTATTCGTCATCGCGCGCAGGAATGAAACCTCTCCACAACAACGTTACATCGTATTTTGGAAAAAGATTTGTCTTTACACACACAGAAAATTCATTTGACACAAGGACTGAAACCTGCTGACTATTTGGAGCGCCGAACATTCATCAATTGGCTGCAAAGACAAGACGATGAAGACATTTCGCAAAAAATACTCTTTAATGATGATTTTCATCTTGGTGGATTCGTTAATAAGCAGAATTGTCGCATTTGGGCTGATGAAAATCCAAGGAACATGGTTGAAAAGCCACTGCATCCACAAAAGGTCATTGTTTGGTGTGCATTTTTGGCTAGCGGAATCATTGGGCCGTATATTTATAAATTTGAACGTCCATTTTTGTAATAGGCTTCGATAACTTTAACACGTTGTTTGATTGTTAATCTTTCCATGGTTGAAATTACCAAAGACTTAAGTTGTTAAATCTTAAAGAAAAAAAAATCATTAGACACTTAATCTTAATTCACAGTTAAAATCGGTCCAATTTATTGGAACACCCTTAGAAAAGACACAGGGAAGCTACGCTACGTTAAATAACCAACAATCAAATAAACGATGATTTAAGAGAAGTACCATTTCCATATTACAATCGCAGACATATATATATATATAT
Source organism: Acanthosepion pharaonis (assembly GCA_903632075.3). Taxonomy (NCBI): domain Eukaryota; kingdom Metazoa; phylum Mollusca; class Cephalopoda; order Sepiida; family Sepiidae; genus Acanthosepion; species Acanthosepion pharaonis. Next base: position 1,516,299 of record CAHIKZ030000766.1, read on the forward strand.
ATATATATATATATATATAAAAAAGGCTTAAACACTAATATTCCATGTTCATAATTTATTCCATTGGTATCGTAAATACGATCCAAATCATCAGACCTACAAATTCAAAATGAAAACAGTTTTTTTTCTAAAAAAACAACTCCGGAAATCAAAACAGAATTTAGAGAAAGTGTAAGTATGAGGAGGAGTGACATGAAACCTTAAAAGAGAGAATTTTTGGAGATGTGGGTGGGGTGGATTTAAAAGAGGAGAGAAAGAAAGTCGACGGATGTCTAATACATAAAGATACATTTCGTGGTGACATATACACACCACAGACAATTCGGATAGGAAGGAAAAAAAAAAAAAAAAAAAGGGAAAGGGGGGGAGGGATGGGACGAAGGAAAATAAAAATTGTGTTTTTTAAAATTTAAAATCAAATAAATATATGAAGATGAATATAACGATTGTCTCATTTCGCAAGGACCAAATATTTCTATGTTCAAAAACACATACTAATACACAAAAAAAAAAAAAATATATACAAGTAGGTACATACACTTAGGTATGTACACACACACACACCCAGACATACGTGTACATGCACATACATACACACATACACACATATACATACATATACATATATATATATATATATATAAGTGGACCTTGAGGTCAACATACTTAAACGCAATTTTCATGGCCTGCCGACGTCGACTCTGGGTACAGACATCAATGTCCACAATATATATATATATATATATATATATATATATATAAGTGGACATACTTAAACTCAATTTTCGTGGCCTGTCGACTCTGGGTACTGACAACAATGTCCACTATATATATATATATATATATATATAATAGCTGTCCACCTGTATTCGATGATACCCGTCTACTGGGCGGCCAGCCAATCCCTGTTGCAGACGCTCGCTCAGGCACATTTGTGCTTGCTCAATACCACGTTTTTTATTGCAACTATGCTGAGCCGACCTTAGTTACAGTTTCTGGGAGAGTGCGTATCCAACAATTTGAACATGAACAAGCTCTCGGCCACGATGACTTGCGGTTTCGTGCTAACCAATTTCACTCACAAGGTTTGGGTCAACTTGTGGTATAGTTTTCAGGCACTTTCCAAAGGTGCCCGACGCTGGGATCGCCCCCCCTCCAGATAACATCAGCAAGTCTCCTTCCTGACAAATCAACCATTGTGAGATTCAAACCCGGGTATTCATGGTCAGAAAGCAAACGTCCTAACCACTCAGCGACGCGTCCCCCATATATATATATATATATATATATATATATATATATATATATATTCATTCAAAAAAAATTCCCTTGAAGATGGAACAGAGCTTGGTACTTTAATTCAATTTAATTCAAATAATTATATTGAAGTTTTCGGCTCTTGTTTTGAAACATGAGAACTCTATGTAGCGTTGGAATCATATTTTTAAATAAATAATTATATATATATATATATATATATATATATATATATATATATGCATCTGCGTTCAGATGTGTCGCTGAATAATGAGTCAGCCAAATAGCACGTTCAAATATCTTTCATCTTCTGCTATTTTTAAACCCCGTACTTGATGGGTCAGCCTTTGCCGAGTTGTGGATGAAGATGTCTTCCTGTGTGCGCGTTCATGTTATACGGTCGGCGAAAAATGACTGAAAGGAATATGGAGCAACGGAATGACCACAATTTTTGTGTGAAGATTGGTAATCATCTTTGTTCACCACCTGATGAGATGTTTATATAAGGCATCGAAACAATATTCATCTTTGTAGTGATTACTTGTTAGCTCTTATGTAATAAATTATAATATACATTCGAATGGAGCATGTACAATTACACATAAATGTAAGTATTTTGGAATTTTTTAACGCGAACTGAGTGCGGGTGTTACACTGCAAATTAACCCAAAATCTAGACTGTAAGAGAGTTGACTCACCTGGATGATGCCGAAAGAAATGAAACGCTAAAACTAAAACAGTTGAGATATTCCAAATGGTGGGGACTTTTACGACATCTAATAATTCTCAAACTGTTAATCGTGTAAGTGTACCATTAGATTCCCAGATTTGAAGCAGGGGTGTCCAAATTCTTAAACATTTTAACTGCTTCCGCGGTCGAATAACAAAATTTTAGTCAAATAACAGACGACAAGTTCCCTCAATAACGTTTTAATATCGACTGAAAAAGTACTAAGTTCAACAAACCAAATTCTTAAACATTTTAACTGCTTCCGCGGACGAATAACAAAATTTCAGTCAAATAACAGACGACTAGTTCTCTCAATAACGTTTTAATATCGACTGAAAATGTACTAAGTTCAACAAACTGCATCAAGGCCGCAAACCCGGTTCTCAAGATATGCAAAATGACTGGATTCCGTTCATGCATAATCTACACGTTATTTGGAAAATATATCTTAATTCCAGACTTAATCGGGTGTGGAGATTGTGACTGTTAAAGGTGGGGTTGGATAGTCTCGGCATTTTGCTAGCTCATTGGAGATCTGTGCGTCCATCCCTGATTATTGGAAACAGTTATGGATATCTTTTGAATCCGTTTTCTCCAATAAATGGATTGATATTGGTGACGGCATCGGAATGAAGGGTTTTACAGGATTGTCAGAAAGAAAGGATGTGGGTGATAAATGAGGGATGAAAGAGAACGATTACATCCTGAGAATTAGAGAGAAAAAAATAAAAAATGGTAGAAAAATATGGAAGACATCAGTTAAAGAAAGAGAGAAAAGAAAGAAACAAATTTTAAAAAAATAGAAGCAGAAAGAAAGAACACGAAAAATGAAGAAATGGTGGAAAGAAAGAAAGAAAGAAATTTTTAAAATGAAGAAAAAAAGAAGGAAAAATTGTAAAAAATAAAAGCAAAAGAAAGAATTTGTAAAAAAAACGGAAAAAGCAAAAACTAGAAAGAAAGAAAGAAAGAAAGAAAGAAAGAAAGAAAGAAAGAAAGAAATTTGAAAAAAGGAAAAGGGAACTCTAGAAAAAAGGGAAAAGATTGTAAAAAATAAAGCAGAAAGAAAGAAAGAAGGAAAGAGAGAAAGAAAGAGAGAGAAAGAAAGAAATTCTAAAAAAGAGAAGAAACAAAGAAAAAGAAGGAAAAATTGCAAAAAATAAAAACAAAAAGAAAATTTAAAAAAAAAAACGTAAAGCAAAAACCAGAAAGAAAGATGGAAAGAAATTTGTAAAAAAAAGTAAAAACTAGAAAGAAAAAAGAAAGAAAAAAGAAATTGTAAAACTCTAGAAATAATTGTAAAAGAATATAGAAGAAAGAAAGAAAGAAAGAAAGAAAGAAAGAAAGAAAGAAAGAAAGAAAATAATGCAAATGTGACCCAAACTTTAAAAAAAATTAATTTCGGTGAATATAAAAAAATAAGTTAGAAAAAAAAGGAGTAAAATAAAGTGAAAAAGTTAAAATTTTATTTGTGAAAGAAAACAAAAAGAAAGAAACAAACAAACAAACAGAAAGAAAGAAAGAAAAAAAGAAAGAAAAAGAAAGAAAGAAAGAAAGAAAGAAAGAAAGAAAGAAAGAAAGAAAAGGAAAAAGCTATTTATTCGAAAATAAAACCCAACTAAAGTAATACAACAACAAAAAAAGCCAAGCCAATGGGGCAAAATGTCTGACTAACGTCCGGAGGAAAAACAGAAAGTTGCTTTTTTTCAAATCAACTAAAACGAACGGTGTCAGAATAAATCCTAATCATAAATTTTAGCTGCTGAAAAAATAAAAAGAAACAAAGCTTCAATAATATTAAAACTACGATGCCTTCTTCAGCTTGAACGTTGAGATTGACGAGGCCAATAAAAAGAAAACATGATCAGATTTCGTAAAAATGAACGAAACTGGCATTTTCCACTAACACGTAACTTGACTGATAGTAAGTGTTGTGTTTATTAAACAAAATACATCGTTCTCAGCACAAGACCACAGGGAGAGGATAAAAAGGGCGTGGTCATCATTAACTACCCTACTCCTAGTTAGTTCGATTCATGGTACAATTCAGTCTAACTGACACAATCACCACAACAACTCTTCCCTCTACAACTTTTTTTTTTATTTTTGAGCAGCAAACATTTTTTCTTTTCTTTTTTTTTTTTTTTGAGGAGCAAACTGTTTTTTTTAGGGGAAAATACTTTTTTTTCTTTTATTGAGGGGCAAACATTTTTCATTTTTTTGAGAGGTAAACACTTTTATTTTTATTTTTTGAAGGGCAAACATTTTTTCTTTTTCTTTTTTTGAGGGACAAATACTTTTTCTTTTTTTTCTGAGGGACAAACTTTGTTATTTTTAGGGGAAACTACTTTTTTTCTTTTATTGAGGGGCAAATATTTTTTTCATTTTTTAAGAGGCAAACACTTTTATTTTTTTGAGGGACAAACATTTTTTCTTTTTTTTTTTTTTTTTTTTTTTGAGGGGCAAATAGTTTTTCTTTTCTTCTGAGGGGCAAACTTTGTTTTTTTTTTCTTTTATTGAGGGGCAAATATTTTTCATTTTTTTGAGAGGTAAACACTTTTATTTTTATTTTTTTGAGAGACAAACATTTTTTCTTTTTCTTTTTTTGAGGGGCAAATAGTTTTTCTTTTTTTCTGAGGGGCAAACTTTGTTTTTTTTCTTTTATTGAGGGGCAAATATTTTTTTCCTTTTTTAAGAGGCAAACACTTATTTTTTTGAGGGACAAACATTTCTTCTTTTTTTTTTTTTTTTTTTTTGAGGGGCAAATAGTTTTTCTTTTTTTCTGAGGGGCAAACTTTGTTTTTTTTTTCTTTTATTGAGGGGCAAATATGTTTTCATTTTTTGATTGGCAAACACTTTTATTTTTATTTTTTTGAGGGGCAAACATTTTTTATTTTATTATTTTTTTTTTGAAAGGCAAAAAGTTTTTCCTTTTTTTTTTTGAAGGGCACTTTTTCTTGTTTTTGAGGGACAAACATTGTTTCTTTTTCTTTTTGTGGGGCAAAGACTTTTTCTTTTTTTTTTCTTGAGCGACAAACGCTTTTTCTTATTCTTATTTTCTGAGGGGTAAACATTTTTTCGTTTTTTGAGATCAGATATTTTTTTTTTTCAGGGGCAAACATTTTTTTCTTTTTCTTTTTTGGATGGGAAAACACTTTCTCTTTTCGTTTTTTTTTTTTTTTTTCAGTGGCAAACTTTCTTTTTTTTTTTTTTGAGGACCAATCACTTTTTGGGGGGAATGGCAAACAATTTAGGGGTCAAAAAATTTAAAAGGCTGCTCCAATCAAGAAAAGTGAGGATAAATAAAAAAAATGTGGAGATAGAAAATCTTGAAAAGTACCATAATAAAAGAAGGGACAAGTAACCACAGTCACTCCCATTAACGAGGAGGACAAAAGTTCTTTTAACTCTTGAAATGATAATGTCTCTTTTACAAATTACATGATATATATTTTGCCAATTGTTTAGTTTGATTTGATTGTTTTGGCTTAGCGGCATATCAACACCTCTATGAGTTATTTAATGCCGAAATCTAAATATTTGGAACAAAATTTAATAGCTTCACCTAAATATATTTTGAAAGTAATTGCATGCCTTCAACGACATATAGAACATATTGTTGTTCATTTTGCTTTAGATATGTATTGTTGGTTGGTTGATTTACTTTAGTGGCATATCAACACCTCTATGGGTTATTTAATGCCGAAATCTAAATATTTGGAACAAAATTTAATGGCTTCAACTAAATATATTTTGAACGCAATTTTATTTACTTCTTAAATCATTTCATCCCAGGAAAGGCGAGAATGCCACTAAATTGCTGAGGGTTACCTGGAGTGAAAGTGAAAGTAAATGAGTGAACTGAGAATGTGTAGAATCGAGGAAAGGAGAAAAATGGAACAGGCTTCAAGAAGACGGAAGATAGTGATTGATGTTACATTTAAATTTTTGAAGATTGTAATTATTAGGGGAGCAAGAAATCGGAAAGGAGTTCCACAGGTGGGAAGTGCGAGAAAATAAACTGTTAAAATAGAAGGATCGGGTGCAACCAGTTAGTTCCACAGTAAAATGGTGAGACCTAACTGCCAATCTAGTAGCACGCTTAAATTCAAGTAGTCTGGGTACCAGGGAAAAAAGCACATCAGAGCAGTTGCCATGAAAGTATTTGTAGAAAAGACAGAGGGAAGACACGTTGGTGAGAAAGTGACTGAAGTCGAGATGCGTCGTCACGATCGATTCCATTAAAGATACTTCTTTGGATTTTGTCACAAATCTCGAGATCTACATCAAGAGCACCAATGCTATACATCATTTTATACTTACAGGGCAAACGTTTTATATTTATATATATATATATATATATATATATATATATATATATATATATATATATAAACAATATATATATATATATATATAAACAAACAATACAAACAAACAATAAAATAATTTTTTAAAATACATAGTCCTAATAAATAGTTTAAATGCCCTACAAAAAAGATAACCCTTTATGAAGTCGTCAAAAAACAAATGTTAGCGATTTACGACAGTTTTTATATACACAAAACCCTTTCAGAAAAAAATAAAAAATAAAATAAATAAATCCCCATAGACGCTTAACCAGACTAGACGATGTCATCTTCCGCTATAAATTTAGACACCCCAACCTTACCCTAACTTGACATCTGTGAATGTAACTGAGATATTGATACAAATTATTAACCCTTACGGGGCGTAAGGGTTAATAATTTGTATCAATACAAATTTTTTCTTTAAACAATTACTCTAGCCGTTACCATAGAAATTTTGATTTCAATAATGAATATGCTTATAAAACGTGTAAATTTCAGAAATAAGTTATTCCAAAAAAATTTCGCTTGAAGATGGAACGGAGCTTAGTACTTTACTTTAATTCAATTTAATTCAAATAATTATATTGAAGTTTTCGGCTCTTGTTTTTGTTGTGTATGATACACCTAATTTACATAAGCGGACTACCGACCATATAAATATGGGTTGGTACCGGAAGACGGGGAAGATAATAGAGATTAAGAAATTGAATCCAGAGACTCTGCCCGACTGCGATTTAGTCAACCCATTATGCAGGAACAGTCTTCCCAAGAATATACCAAACTAACTGTAAATATTGTGTACCTATTCTTTGTTTCAATACATTTTGTTAACGTACATTTTGTGTTGTATTATTCCATGCTTATTTAAGCTTCAACAATGGCGACGAGGTATAAAGAACTTTACGTTTCGAAAAAAAAAAAGAATTAATAATTGATAGCCTTCAATAATTGGGACAAGTGGAAGAACCCAGGCTGGAAAAAAAAAAAATCATTAATTAAAAGTCGAACATCTAATGGAACGGAAAAGTATTCTGAAGTTTGGACAGTTAAAACTAGTTAAAGGACGACTAAGCTTAAAGGAACGTACACTCAGAAAAATCTGGAAGGTGGCGTAAACAAATAACGGCGAAAAAAAAAAAAAATGCTGGCCGACTAAAAAAGAAAAAAAAAAAATGCTGGCCGACTAAAAAAAAAACATGCATGGAATTAAAAGGAGCACAAATACCACGTGTCGACTTTGAAAGGTAAGCGAACTTGTAAAAAAAAAAAAAAAAAAAAAATTTGTTATTTTTGTTTGTTTGGTTGCTCAACAATATTTTATAAAGCAAGACATAAAATTAAAAAGGCGTATGTTGTTTCAATTTTGTTTTATCTGCTTATAGTATATTCGTGGATACACAATTTAAAAAGTATATTCTTTGTTGCATGAACACTATCAGTTAAAAATGGAGGAATTATCCAAAGTCATAGCTGAATTGTTTAAAGCCCAGCAGTTGAGTCAAGCTGAATTATTCAAATCCCAGCAGTTGAGTCTGCAACAACAAAGTGAACAGGTTGCCTTATTAAGAGAACAATTAGCACAGCAGAATTATCAAGAAAGGCAAGAGGAGTTGAGTCAGCAACGTCAAAGGGAACAGGAAGAAATGTATGTCAAGGTTTTGGAAATTCAAAAGTTAACATTGGAGAAATTAAACAACGTTCAGGTAAATGAAAGTAACTCTTCATATTCTAATAACATATTTAATTCGTTGGAAACTTTCAACTATGTGCCAGACGAAGGAAAAACGTTTGAAGCGTACTTTAAACGATATGAAGATATTTTCCACACAGACTGTGAAAACTGGTCGAATTCAAGAAAAGTCAGTCTATTACTAAGAAAGCTAGGTACAGCAGAACATAGCAAATTTGTAGATTTTATTCTACCGAGAAGAACAAATGAATTGGAATTCTCGGAAACAGTGAAATTGCTAAAGGAGTTGTTTGGAGCAAATATGTCGCTTTGGCATAAGCGATGGTTATGTATGAATGTCGCTAAATCCGACGATCAGGATTACTTAACTTATGCATCTATAGTGAATAGACATTGTGACAATTTCAGATTGGCAGAGATTACAGTTGAAGAATTCAAGTGTTTAATTTTTGCTCAAGGACTGGTATCAGTAAAGTGCGAAATAAGACGTAGAGTTTTGTCTAAACTCGAATCTGAACAAAACCTTACCCTGCAAAAAGTTAGCAGAGGAGTGTCAGCGGGCCGTAAGTTTAAAGAAAGAGTCTCAAAAAATTGAAGAAGCTGGTATTGCTTATATTAAAAAAGTGAAGAAACAGTCAAATTACCCATCAGAAAAAAAAAAATTGGATTAAAAAGTCGGCGTATTTTAAAAATAAACAAGAAAAATTAAATGGAAAAAAATGAGGAGGGAAAAAAATGGTTCCGCCATTTAATTGTAGACAGTGCAACGGAAGACACTGGGAGTTAAATTGCCCATATAGAAATAAAAAATGTTTCGTGTGCCACAAGAATGGTCACAAAGGGTCGTGTTGTAAAACGAAAAAAAGTCAATAGCCGAATTAGACAAACAAATTCAAATATCAAATCAGATAGAGATTTGAGGAAGTATGTGACGACTGAAATATTTAAAAAGAATATCAAATTTCAACTCGATTCGGGTTCAGATTTAACAATAATGAACTATAAAACATGGAAAATTTTAAAAAGGCCTACAATAATGAAGTCAACGAAACGCGCTCGAACAGTGACTGGAAAGGAAATTAAATTCGAAGGCGAGGTTGTACTTCCTATGAAATTGAACGGGATAGTTAAAAAAATAAAAGTTTTCATTCTGAAAATGGAGAAAACTTGATGGGTACAGATTTTATTGAAACATTCGAATTGTGGGATAAACCGTTAAACTCTTTCTGCAGAAAAGTAGAAAGTAATACGCAAACAAGACAGGACATTATTGAGGAATTAAAAAAAGTTTCCGGAAACTTTCACACCTGGTCTTGGAAGATGTAACAAGTTTGAAGCCAAATTCGAATTAAAGGAAAATACTATGCCAATTTTTAAAAAGAAACGTACTGTGCCTTTCGCAAGTGTAGAGAAAATTAACGAAGAACTTGATAGGTTGGAAAAAATGGGAATTATTTCGAAAGTAGAATCTAATTCATGGGCTGCGCCGATTGTGTGCATAAAAAAGAAATCAAACCAAGTCAGTCTGCGTTGATTTTTCGACAGGGTTGAACTCGGTAATTAAGGACTACCATTACCCGTTACCGAGTCCGGAGGAAATTTTTAACAAGCTAAATGGTGGAGTTATATTTTCAAAAATTGACTATCTCCAAATTCCCGTCGAAGAGGAATGTTCGAAGTTACTAGGGATAAACACGCATAGAGGGTTATTCAAGTACAACAGGCTTCCTTTTGGTATTAAAGTGGCACCTGCCATTTTTCAACAAGCTATGGACGTCATGCTGAATGATTTAGACTTTGCGTGCGCTTACTTAGAGACGACATCATAGTAAGGAGCGAATCGGTCGACGAACATCGAGAGCATCTCAATCAAGTATTTAAAAAAATTCAGGACTTTGGATTTAAAGTCAAAAGAGTCAAAGTGCGAATTTGGTTTGGAGGAAATTAAGTATTTAGGGCACATAATCAACAAAATGGCAGATGTCCAGATCCGGAAAGGTCCATTGCGATTAGAGACATGCCGACGCCCACTAATGGCGATGCTACAAAAGTTTTCTAGGGCTTGCAAATTATTATCAAGCGTTCATTAAAGGAATGTACAATTTAAGAGCTCCGTTGAATGAACTGCTAAAAAAAAGACAAGGCATGGGAATGGACGGTAGAATGTCAGAAAGCCTTTGATGAAATAAAGAAAATGCTTACGTCCGACCTCTTTTTAACCCATTACAATCCAAAACTGGATATTGTAGTGGCAAGTGACGCTAGTTCATACGGGATAGGAGCGTGTATTCAACACATAATGCCAGATGGTTCTAGAAAACCAATTGCACACGCTTCGAGAACTTTGCTCCCAGGAGAAAGAAGTTACTCTCAGATAGAAAAAGAGGCACTGAGTATCATTTTTGCCATACAAAATTTCACAGGTACATCCCGGCAGACATTTTATCCTTGAAACGGATCATAAACCACTGATCACCATTTTGGTTCAAAGAAAGGGTTACCCGTTTATACAGCAAATCGTCTGTTAAGATGGGGAACCATTCTTCTCAATTATGATTTTCACATAAAGCACCTATCATCCAAAAAAAAAGATAATTCATGCGGATAGTCTATCAAGACTAGTACCAAGGCAAGAAGAAAGATTCGAAGAATCAATTATTGCAAATATCAGAGCAGATTATGAGGTGAAAAGCATGGTAAACAACATTGTAAGAGAGCTACCGGTTACGCTAAATGAAATTAAAAAAGAAGCTGAAAGCGATGATTTCATTTAGAAATTAAAAGCAAAATGGTAGCAAATGACCAAAAAAGTGCAGGAGATTTTTTCAATAGGTGATGGAGTTTTATTATATGGTGAGAGAGTAGTAATACCAAAAAAGTTGCAGAAAAGAATACTTCGGGACTTTCATATGGGTCACCCGGGTATTAATAGAACAAAAAGTTTAATGCGAAGCTTTGTGTATTGAAAGGAATGGATGTGGATATCGAAAACATGGTTCATCGATGTAAGGTGTGTGCGTTAGCAGCTAAGGCACCACCTATAGTACACAAACCATGGCCCAAGACGGATCATCCGTGGACAAGATTACACATTGATTTCGCTGGTCAGTAGAAGATTTTTACTACTTAATAGTGGTAGATAGTTTTACAAAATGGCCGGAAGTACTACGCTGTAAAAAAGCCTACGTCAATACCACAACAACTTTTTTGCATGAACTATTTGCACGGTTCGGTGTGCCAGAGTGTATTGTGAGTGACAATGGTACACAATTCACTTCTGAAGAATTTAAGGAATTTTGTGAGTTATATCAAATTAACCACATAACGACGCCTCCGTATCATCCGAGGTCTAATGGACTCGCAGAAAGATTTGTCGATACTTTAAAACGAGCTCTGAAGAAAGCCTCAGGAGTTCCAACGGAAAAGGCGCTTCAGCAATTCTTCAAGTATACAGAATCACGCCAAACCAGAGAACACATTCAAACATGGCACCAGCTGAACTAATGTTCGCTAGGAAAGTTAAGTCAGTGTTTGACAAGCTTTTTCCAGGAAAAATACAGTAAAAAAAATACCATGTATACAGCGAGAAAAAGATACACTCCCGGAGAGAAGGTGTTTTTCAAGTGCTATAAAAACAACGTTGAGTTCTGGGAACGAGGCATAGTGGACAAGAGAATCGGTGACCTGATTTACATAATTAAAGGGCCGAAGAATACTTATAAAAGGCACCAAAACCAACAAAAAAGATTACGGTATAGAGCAAGAGTGTATACCGGATGAGGACGAAGATCCCATTGATATAATGTATGATATGTTTCAGGTAGAACCTCCACAGAATACACCTGAACCAAGAAGATCCGGTAGGAAACGGAAGTTGACGGACCCATTGAACGTGAATCCAAAACGAAAAAAAATATTAAAATTAGGCAAATGGATCTACAAAGAAATAGCCATAATCATCAACCTATATAGGAAGCCAGTTTGAAATCCAAAAGGGATTCCAAGGCTTGGGAGGAGGGTGTTGTGTATGATACACCTAATTTACATAAGCGGACTACCGACCATATAAATATGGGTTGGTACCGGAAGACGGGGAAGATAATAGAGATTAAGAAATTGAATCCAGAGACTCTGCCCGACTGCGATTTAGTCAACCCATTATGCAGGAACAGTCTTCCCAAGAATATACCAAACTAACTGTAAATATTGTGTACCTATTTGTTTCAATACATTTTGTTAACGTACATTTGTGTTGTATTATTCCATGCTTATTTAAGCTTCAACAGTTTTGAAACAGAACTCTTATGTAGCGTGTTGGAATCATATTTTTAAATAAATAATATATATATATATATATATATATATATATATATATATATATATATATATATATATATATATATATATATATATATATATATATATATATGTAGCTGACAAGTTGATCTTCAGATTGTTTTTGTATCTTAGCCCATAGCTAAGATACAAAGACCAACTGAAGAGCAACTTGTCAACTATCAATATAGCCTCATAACACCCTTGAGCGCTTAGCCTTGGCTTGGGTAGAATGGAGATCAGTGTGTTTTAGTGGACTCAGCCGTTTTCAATCATCTTGTCAGCGACGTCTTCAAGAAGCGAGAGCAAGATCTAAAAAGGTCAGCCAATCTAACAGTGATCACATCCCACAATCCTTACCCTTGCTCCATATGCGGCCGCCTTTGTAAATCACTAGCGGGTCTTAAGTGCCACTTAAGATTATCGCACAAAATTTCATAACTGAATCAATTAAGTTGTCAGACCCTCATACGTCGAAACCGACGGAGAGCCCATTTTATATATATATATATATATATATATATATATATATATATATATATATATATATATATTATAGATCATCTATTGTAGGTGTTATATGTTTTTGGTGTAAACATATTTCTTTTAAGGTAGAACATTTTGTTAACGGTTTCAGTATTTTCAAATAGGTTTCTCAATTGTGGCCCCACTGACGTGCAATCATAGCTCTCCACAACTTCTTGTCGTTTGTAGCTCTTAATAAACTTCGTTTTACAGCTATTTCTCCTAATCCCTGTTCCGTCATCCATTCGCTAAGTATGCTATGCCTAGTTTTCTTCTGTTTCTCTGGTCCCCTACCTGTCTCGCGTGAGTGTCAGATTTTCCAAGCCTTCCTTCCTCGTTATATGCTCTAGAAACCTCAACTGTCCCTTCCTGGTGTTAAGTATTAGCTTTCTTTTTGTTTCCATTTTTTCTAAAACTTCCGCGTTGTTTATCCCATACTTGGCCCATCGTATCCGTAGCATCCTTCTTATTAGGGAAGCAACTAACCGGAAGGGAGTTCTACAGGTGAGAAGTGCGAGAAAAGAAACTGTTACAGTAGAAGTAGCGGTTGCATCTAGCTAGTTCAATAGTAAAACGGTGGCACCTACAACCATGTGCAAATTGATACAAAACGAATAATTCTGTTATTATTTACTTTTTTTCATATTTTCCCAAAGAAACATAACCCGTTGATTTAAATCGGGAGAGTTTCCGTGCCAGTCTATAGTACTTTGATTTGCTCACTCGTAAGGCTTGCCAGTATGTTCGTGCAGCGTTACAATTTTTGTACGCTTCCTTGGAGTAACGTCCATCGCAGACAATGGTCGTAGGACAACTAATCGACAGTCGAGACAATAGTGACTGGTCAAGAAAAAAATCTGTTGCCATTACAGATGACGCAATATTTTTCAAGGCCAAATAAATTTCATGACACACCCCGAAAATAGATTCATATTACTACACACTACTGCAAATGATCTAATCCGAGGAAAAAATAAAAATCGATTACACCCTGTCACTCCAGTGGGCTTAAAACTGACCGTATGATGAAGGAAAGGAAACTACAGCGGTTGTTTCAATTAATTTGCACAAGGATTTAGTTAACAATCTAGTAAAACGCTTAAATTCATGCAGTCGACGTCCCTTATGTATGTGTTATAGATATTTTTAAGCACATTTCACCCCAAGCAAGGCATGAGAGCCACTGGTGCGCAGGGGGGTACAGAGTGGAAAAGACTGGTTATAGGGGGATTGTGGAAAGGACAAAAAATTAGCAGGATTCAAGAAGATAGAAGTTGGTGATTGACATTGCATTTAAATTTTTGAAGCCAGTCAGAGGAAAATACTTCCACAGGTTGGAAGTGTGCGTAAAGAAACTGTTCCAGCAGTAAAAGGGTGGGACCTAAGTGCCAATCTAGTAGCACGCTTAAATTCATGTAGTTGGGGCACCAGGGAAAATAGTTTGTAGTTGTATTTTAGGTGCTATATCTTTTGGTATAAACCTATTTATTTAATGTAAGACATTATATTAAGGGTCTCCGTCTTTTCAAATAGTTTTCTCGTGTTGGTTTCCTTGTAGTATGTATGTCTTACAGGGGCTAAGTGACTATATTCAGTTAAAACTTCCCCGTAAGTAAAATATTGAACAGATATAAGACGCGTTCGGCGGAGGAGGGGCGAATTCAATATTTGATAATTTTCCGGCAATACGCGTTTAAAAGTTTTAGGCAGTTTTGATTAACATTTCTTTTCATGGTCAGCTGTAAGGAATTGTAAATGTCGGACTACCTTACATTGAAGCAAAATAATAACAATATTTATTAAGAATTTATTACAGGAAATATCATGTTTTACGGAAACATTATCGACAATTATGTATTTAGTTACATAACAAATAAATAAAAATAATATAAATTTTGATGCTATATTCGATTTGTTGTTAGGGATTTTTCATTTTCTCCTTTGATATTGACAGCATTTTAGAATACTTTGGCTGCAAGGCTAAGTTGAACAAAATGGAGCTATTTCGTTTCCGCTTTGTTAACTTCTGTTTATCATTGTTCTTTTTAGATCGCTTTCTTCCAGTCATTTTGATGAACAATAGCGAAATACTGAAATTTAGAATGTTCTTATTCCATTTCAAAAATAAAGCCTGTAAAAAGGAATATTTTAAATTAACATACGACCAAAAATAAAATTCTTTTGATAAAAATCCTTAATGATTTTACTATAATTATGTAACAATAATGTAATGATATTCCACAGACAAATCTACGGTTTATGTAACCTCATCTCATTGTATGGTTATGAACTATAAACCTAAATTGAGCTTGAAATGTGTAATCGGCTCTAATTTTTGTAAAAAACTTGGATATGATATAATGAATTTGCAGTGAAAAACGCAATTTTCGATTTTTTGCTGAATACGTCGCGCCTTCACAAAAGCGTCATATACAGATATAAATTTGTCATTAAATATCATTGTTACTTTCATGCAATCTAATTTCAAAGAATGAATTAGAAATTGTTTCTTTTTAATTTGTGTAAATACAAATATCAGTAAAAATATTAAATTTAAAGGTAAAATATTCATTGAAAATTCTTCGCTCGAATTTTCAATTACAGTGAAAAAATCTGAACTTTGACCTTCTTAGTAACCCAGAATGTTTGGTGATTAGCAACAGTTATGGATATCTTTCGAACCTGTTTTCTCTCATAAATAGACTGATATTGGTGACAGTCGGAATGACGGATTTTACAAGAGTGTTAGAAAGAAAATATGTGGGGGGATGAATGAGTGATAAAAGAGAATTATTATTTATTACCGAGAAGAAAGAAAAAATATGGGAGGAAAAGAAAGAAACAAACAAACAAATTTAAAAAAAAAAGAAAAAGAAAATGGAAGATGGAAGAAGAAGAAAGAAAGAATAAAAAGAAATTTGTAAAAAATGAAAAATATGAGAAAAGAAAGAAGGAAGTAAATTTTAAAAGGACTGGAATTGTAAAGAAAGAAATTGTGAAGAAAAAAAAGAGTAATTTATAAAAAAAAATAGGAAAGGGCAAAAAGTAGAAAGAAATTCTAAAAATAAAAGGAAGAAAGAAAAAGATGCAAAATCTAGAAAGAAAGGAGGAATAGATAAAAAGAAATTTGTGAAAGAAAGAAATATAAAAAGGAGAAAGAAAGAAAGAAAGAAGGAATAGATAAAAAGAAATTTGTGAAAGAAAGAAAGAAGGGAAAGAAAGAATGAAAGAAAGAAAAAGAAATAAAGAAAGAAAAAAGAAAGAAATATAAAAAAGCATAAAACAAAAAGGAGAAAGAAAGAAATTGTAAAAGAGAAAGAAAGAAAGAAAGCAAATTTGATTTCGTCTTTATTGAAGTCGGCTTTTTGGATGGCCGTTTCACCACAGCCTTAAAGATCAACAGTCAGAATTACCGACATAGAAGCAAATGCTCTGCTTATAAGCGGCTGTTTATCGATTTACAGGTGTAAATGGTATGGTCACTCCATACCGTTCAATTTCTGACCAACGTAGGAATCGAAAAACTGATTCAATTGCTAATCAAATTCCTTTAGAGATCGAAATTAGGCAACGTTCGGTCCAATCAGAGACAAATCGATTAATATAGAATAATTGGAAATTTAGTAACCTTTCTTTCAAACAAGGACAAACGGGGCTAATGACATCTGGAATGGTGCCTACGAAAACTGTGGCTAATATTTGATAAATCAGACGATTTCTATGCATGTTCAGGCAGACAATGTACTACATGCAAACATTTCACTTTGCCGTAAAGTGGAGGTTAACGAGCAAGTTGTGAAAAGGATTACATCTTAAATGAGTTTGATCCTTACTGTGTGCTCAAAATATCGTCTTCCTGTGTTAAATCAGTTGTTCTCAACTGGGGGTCCGTGTAACATTCCTGGGGTCCACAAGGGTTCATTTTAAAAACGGTTTATTATGAGTTATTTTACAAGTGTACATAAATGATCCAGAGAATTTAGTTGTTAAATACAAAGTTTAATTTCATTAATTTTACTTCAAAATAAACCTTATACATTTCAGTCAGTTATGTGTCATGCGTGATACACGCTTAGGTGACCATGTATCTTTTGATACATGACTGACGTGGCAGATTTTTCTCTGCAATAGACCATCCAAGTCTATAGAACCCAGTCTGTCCTGCTATTTACCCATAGCTGGGAAGAAAAGAAGGGGGTTCTTACCTTTCCCAAGGGTATTAGCACATAAGTGAATGTAATGGAAAGTTAGTTAGTCAGTTATGTGCCACGCTTAGGTGATCATGTATCTTTTGATACATGACTGACGAGGCAGATTTTTTTTCTCGCTTTTTTCACCATTTCTTTCTGTAGTAGACCAGTTGCCATCCAAGGCTATAGAACCCGATCTGTCCTGTTATTTACCCATAGCTGGAGGGAGAAGAATAGGATTCATACCTTTCCCAAGGGTATTAGCAAGTGAATGTAATGGATTCAACTGGAATTCGAACTCGGCTCTCCGATTCCTCAATCCGAGCCGCTATCCATTTCTCCACAATTCCTAAACTTATCTTTTAGTAAAAAATAAAGTTTTTTTTTTTTTTAAATCAAATGGTTATTGGGGTCCACCCACAAAAATTAGAGTAAAAGTGGTCCCTAGGTAATGAAAAAAAAAAAAGTTTGAGGGTATAAGTAGTATTAGTTGTAATATTACCTTGAATTTATTATTAGATGAAGCATTATCAATTATTATTAATTAATCGTGTATGCCAGTGTACTGTAAAAAATTATGTATAATATAATGTACTTGTTTGAACAGGATACAGGAGATTTTGGTACACCGGGATCCAATAGGAAGATTGTGTAAAGTTTAGAAAAAAAAACCAGTTTGTCCTTGAAAATCAGATGGCGATATAATAGATGGAACCAAATAAAAAGAAAAACTCAAAGAGCAGCATCAAGCACAAGGATCTCATTGAATAAATCTGCACTTTTTTAAATTTATTAATTCCTCACATATTTTAAAATGGTTTATTCTGATTTATTTTACTAGTGTACATAAATGTACCATAGAATTTAGTTGTTAAATACAAAGTTTATTTTCATTAAATTAATTTTACTTCAAAATAAAACATAAGCATTAAATATTTCTATAATACAATTCCTAAACTTATCTATTAGTAAAAATAAAGCTTTTTTTTTTCCATCAAATAGTTATTGGGGTCCACCCACAAAAATTAGAGTAAAAAGGCCCCTAGGTCAAAAAAAAAAGGTTGAGAACCATTGCTCTATTGGCATGGAGGGTATAAGTAGTATTAGTTGTAATATTACCTTGAATTTATTATTAGATGAAGCATTATCAATTATTATTAATTAATCGTGTATGCCAGTGTACTGTAAAAAATTATGTATAATATAATGTACTTGTTTGAACAGGATACAGGAGATTTCCCTGACTAAAGTCTTCTAATTCTCTTTCACTCTTCTTACTTTCCAGTCAACATTGATCTTCAAAAATTTCAATGCAATGTCAATTGTTATCTTCTGTCTTCTTAATTCCTCTTCTTTTATTGTCCTTTCCCTTCACTAAAGTCTTCTAATTCTCTTTCACTCTTCTTACTTTCCAGTCAACTTTGATCTTCAAAAATATCAATGCAATGTCAATCGTTATCTTCTGTCTTCTTAATTCCTCTTCTTTTATTTTTGTCTCTCCGTATAATTTTTTTCCTTTTTCTCACAGTCTTTCATATTCAGTAAACGCTTGCGCCTTAGTGGCTTTATCGCCTTGCTCGTGGTGAAATATCACTAAATCATCTTCAAAAAATAAATAACCCCTATAGATGTTGATATGCCGCGAAACAAAACCAGCCAAGCCAACTATCAAAGACATAGACATTTTTCGGGTTTATACGTGGGTTAAAATGTAGAAAACTATCGGATTTGTAGTTGAGTCAAAAGAAATTTATGGGTCCGCTTTACATTTCCGTCCGTAGGTAGACATTTGAAGCTGGCCCTTTTTTAGGGTTTTACTCATTTGTCGGGGTTGCGGTCGACATATCCTAAGCCCCACTGACAGGGACATTTTCAAAATTGTGATTATGACATTTATGGGAATGGTGATGAAGGTGGTAATCATCGTATCCTAAGACTCAGTCGTCGAAGAGAAACCAGTTTATCTTCCAGATGGTTCCATGCGATCCACAAGGACCATTCATGGCGATTAGTCCCTGCAGTAAGTGGGTGGATGTGCCTTTAACGAGAGTGGGTGGGGGTCTGTTTAAAATTAAAATTATTTAAATTGTTTTGAATTCGAAAACAATTTGTCTGTTATTAAAAGACGAAACGGTCGAACTGTCCATTTATTTTGCGAGGATTTTAATTTTTCCCCAAATTTGCCAGATAACGAAATTCTGGCCTCCGATTAACACGCTATTTTTCAAGATCTCTGAACGTGCTAGAACCTCGTACCATTATTATTATTGTTGTTGTCGTTGTTGTTGTTATTATTATTATTATTATTAAATAGAATCCATATTAAAAGCATATGGTCTGAAATAGTAATGTTTCTATCATTACTGCTATTTAGGGCTTTTTAAATGTTAATGGATTTTACGAGATTTCCCACGTTTTTTTAAACCGGAAGTTGTTTTTGAAAATTTGCCCGAAATTTTTGGTTTTTCATCTTTTGCAGTTTACCTTAGCCTCATGTTTGCAACTGATTTTAGCCAATTAACAAGAAAACAGTTATTTTTAAATTTTAAATATTAGAGAACAGTTAGGAAACTTTAATTTAAAAGTTTCCTTCATCAGGCTGTATTCGAATCTTATTCGATGATTAATATTTTAAAAAATATTTTTTTCCTATTCGAGAAAACCAAAATGTCATTTTTTTTACCGCCTAGTTTTCTCTTACGTCATCTTTTCGTCATTTTTTTCTTTTCCTTCGCGCCATTTTCTTGTCCTTCCCGCCATTTTCTTTTCCTTCCCGCCATTGCTTTCTATTTCATTGGTTATGTTCCCGCCAAATTTATTTTCGTTCGTTTTATCTTTTTGTACTCCTCCCCCTACAGTTTTCTTTTGATTTCTCTTGCCATTTATTTCTATCTCCCTTTTGGATCTCTTTCGCCTTTAGTTACAGATATCGAGTAATGAATTTCCCTCTCTCTGTCGAGAACCACATTTCCCTCGCTCCAAGTCTCTGATTTCACCCTTACTCGTTACTTAGGCTCTCATTCTTCCTGGGCAACTATCTTGGCAACCATCTCTCATATCCCTACCTTCTACTGGTTGAAAACTACGGATTCTTTACTCCCACCGACTCTGTCAGTCATGTATGTATGTATGTATTTATCTATCTATCTATCTATCTATAAAAACGTTCGTATTTCTTTTCCCACCATCCCTCTGCATTATCACACTTTCGCTTTATTTACCTTCTTGATAGATAATGAACAGACTAAGATAGATAGATAGATAATGAACAGACTAAGATAGATAGATAGATAATGAACAGACTAAGATAGATAGATAGATAATGAACAGACTAAGATAGATAGATAGATAATGAACAGACTAAGATAGATAGATAGATATTGAACAGACTAAGATAATAGATAGATAATGAACAGACTAAGATAGATAGATAGATAATGAACAGACTAAGATTGTTTTAGATAATGAACAGACTAAGATAGATAGATAGATAATGAACAGTTAAGATAGATAGATAGATAATGAACAGACTAAGATAGATAGATAGATAATGAAACAGACTAAGATAGATAGATAGATTTGAAAGACTAAGATAGATAGATAATAATGAACAGACTAAGATAGATAATTAGATAATGAACAGACTAAGATAGATAGATAGATAATGAACAGACTAAGATAGATGATAGATAAAATGAACAGACTAAGATAGATAGATAGATAATGAAAACTAAGATAGATAGATAGATAGATAATGAACAGACTAAGATAGATGAATAGATAGATAATGAACAGACTAAGATAGATGGATAGCCAGATTTCTTGAACAGACTAAGATAGATAGATAGATAGATATTGAACAGACTAAGATAGATAGATAGATAAATAATGAACAGACTAAGATAGATCGATAGATAATGAACAGACTAAGATAGATAGATAGATAGATAATGAACAGATTAAGATAGATAGATAGATAGATAATGAACAGACTAAGATAGATAGATAGATAGATAATGAACAGACTAAGATAGATAGATAGATAGATAATGAACAGACTAAGATAGATAGATAGATAGATAATGAACAGACTAAGATAGATAGATAGATAATGAACAGACTAAGATAGATAGATAGATAATGAACAGACTAAGATAGATAGATAGATAAATGAACAGACTAAGATAGATAGATAGATAATGAACAGACTAAGATAGATAGATGATAATGAACAGACTAAGATAGATAGATAGATAATGAACAGACTAAGATGATAGATAGATAATGAACAGACTAAGATAGATAGATAGATAATGAACAGACTAAGATAGATAGATAGATAATGAACAGACTAAGATAGATAGATAGATAATGAACAGACTAAGATAGATAGATAGATAATGAACAGACTAAGATAGATAGATAGATAATGAACAGACTAAGATAGATAGATAGATAATGAACAGACTAAGATAGATAGATAGATAATAACAGACTAAGATAGATAGATAGATAATGAACAGACTAAGATAGATAGATAGATAATGAACAGACTAAGATAGATAGATAGATAATGAATAGACTAAGAATAGATAGATAGATAATGAACAGATAAGATAGATAGATAGATAATGAACAGACTAAGATAGATAGATAATGAAAGACTAAGATAGATAAGAAAGAAAGAAAGAGTATGAATCTATCGTCGCCAAGCTATGGGTAAATAACAGGACAGACTGATTGGCAACCGGTCTAGGAGAATTACAGTTCTGAATTCAAAACTTGATTGGCTGAGGGGGTCGACGACTAAACCGGCACCACCCTCAAAATCTGGTCCCGTGAGGAAGCGAAGTCGAACGCCTGCCGCATTAAAAAAAATAACACCTGTTAAAAGGCGGATGAAGGTCACCCTCACCACCATGATTTTTAACGGCCTTTTCCAACCTGCAATTGGGCCAGAGTCGTGAGTAGGGCTACACCCCTGAAGACAGGGTCAGCATGCAAGGGGTTCCTCCAACACGAGTGAGAAGGCCCAGAATTTGGATATGGAAAGTTGACAAGCAAAAACGGAAATTATTTATGGCTCAACTTAATACGTATTCTGATGAGTGATATTTCAACCACCGAATTTTTAAATGATTTTAGACTAAAAGTGAAAATGGAGGAAAGTGAGAAACATTTGCATTGTTTTTCTTTCCGGATAAACAGCAAAAAAGATGTGTGCCATTTATAGAGATGGTGCTGTAGACGAGTGTTTCGTTTTTAAGTGGTTCGGAAAGTTCAGAATTAAAAATTTTAATCTGGAAGACCAAGAACGTTCTGACAGGCATTGATGATTTTTTTCTATGTGCCGTGTCCCTTCAAGACGTAGACGGTCATGGTTCTCCACAATTTCCTTTCTTTTATAAATATACAAAATCTATTATTTATCTTTCCTATACCTAATTCCACTACTTACTCAAACTCAGTCTTCTTCTTCTTCTTCTTTTTCTTCTTCTTCTTCTTCTTCTTCTTCTTCTTCTTTTCTTCTTCTTCTTCTTCTTTCTTCTTCTCTTTTTCTTCTTCTTTCTTCTTCTTTTCTTCTTCTTCTTCTTCTTCTCTGCCTCCTCCTCTTCCTCCTCCTCCTCCTCCTTCTTCTTCTTCTTCTTCTTCTTCTTAAACAATTATTCTTATTGTCGCCCTAAGTATTCTAGAAATAGAAGTACCAAAAGAAATCTAATACGGTCCGTATCATCAGAATAATAATAATAATAATAAGGTTTTCCCTTTTTTGACATTGAAACAAAAATGTACAATTTTGTAATGTATATGTGCATGTTCTAATGTAACACTGCAAAATATATATATATATATATTTATTTATTTCAAAATTATAACATGAATACGTTATAAAATCACTACAAAAAATATATATATATCAAATATATATATATATATCAAATATGTGGTGTAGTTCAATTTATATTACAATGAATCAATCATACAAAAAACTTATATATAAAATATAAAAATATAAAAACTTTTTTATAAATGATTCATTGTAATATAAATTAAATCGCACCACATATTTGATTTAAATGAACTGATCCGACATGCAAATTTTCAGGATAACAGCTGAGACATTACACTATTTATTGAACAATTTAGTTTATGCCACATTGACTGATAAACTCCTACAACAAAAAATTCTCAAATTACCATATTAGTAAAAAATGCACTCACTTAAATTTTTTTAAAAAATCAACTTTAACGTTGTCACTGCACGCTCCAAACGTTTGTATCCGTTAACAATAACACATTTCTAAAAAAACATATTTCGATTCGCATTTAATCTTTCGTCTCTGATACTACCTAGATTTACTAAAAACAAAATAATTTTCATGCCTGACGATGACTGTATGCACAGTTGAAAGTACTTGCAGATTAAACAAAGACCTTATACAAGCTTGTAGTTATTTAAAACAAGGATCATAACATTCATCGAGTGGTTCGTAGGTTGATGCAACTTTAAAATTTTGTTTGCGAAGAGATTTCGCCATTTTATATCATTAACTTTACTAATCTACTTTTTGTATGAATGATTCATTGTAATATATATATATCTTATGCAGTATATATATATATATATATATATATATATATATATATATATATATAACTAAAATAAATCCTAAAGAGCCAAGAAAACCTACCTAGGTTTTACCTAAACGGATCTTTCGAAAATTTAAAAGTCACTATTTAGACATTACTCTCGACCTACATAAGTGCACAATTTCCACATTTAAGGAAAGCGAATAACAGCCGCGTTATATTGACATAGATTTTAACCACCTTGGACATGTTTTAAAACATATACCTAACGTAATTAGTTATAGATTGTTCACTAATTCATCTAATGGTAATATCTTTAATAAAAATAAACAAGATTATGAAAAGGCCTTGAAAAATAGTGGACACAAAAGCAACTTAATATATGCTGATGCTTGTAACTCCCCCAACATGCAAGGCAAACACAAAAATAGAGCCAGGAAGATATTATGGTTTAACCCCCACCCCCGCCATATAATTTAGCAGTTAAAACTAAAATAGGAAAAATGTTTTTTAGATTACTAAAAAAGAATTTCTCCCGAAAAATGTATTGTATGAAATTTTCAATAAAAACTATGTTAAATTAAGTTATAGTTGTATGCCAAATATGACTAACTTAATTAATAAATATAACAGTAAAAAAAATCATAGACAAACCACACCGCAACCGCCTTAAATGTAACTGTAGAAATAAGGACGCCTGTTTACTTAAGGGCAGGTGCCAACAGGTGTGTGTGGTTTATAATGTCGAAATACAAAGAAATAAACCGAATCGCCACTTATAATGAACCTAATAATTGATTAAATCAAAGATCTGAGATTCTAAATAGGTGTTGGCATTGGGTTTTTTGGGTCTTTTTGTTTTGTTTTGTTTTTTGTTTTTTTTGTTTTTTTTGTTTTTTTGTTTTTTGTCTTCTTCTGATCACGTGGTTTTATGCTTATTGGTTTTTAATGGTTTTATCATTAAATACTGTTTCATTTCCTTTTTAGCCAGCTTACCCTGAAGATCCGTTTAAGTGAAACCTAGGTAGGTTTGCCTGGCTCTTTAGGATTCATTTTAGTTATTCCACTCTGTTTAGCCTATTGAGCACTCTATGTTTTAGTCTTACTACTAGCTTGGTGTTTTTTTCTTTGTACTAGAAACTTAAGGCACTGGACGATTTGTTTCGCCCTGTTCGGATATTTTTAGTTCTTTCTTTTTTTTATTTCCACTTTTTTCTCAGCTGCCAATTTGTTTTGACATATCTACAATAAAATATTTTTAAATATGGCAAAAAAAAATTTTAAATATTTAAAATATTGTTTGTTTAAAGAAAGCTGAAATATAAATAATTACTCAACAAATAACTGGACGAAACAGCAAAGCGGGACATCTTTGTGCCTGTCTTTAACTTAAAAATATTTTAATTTAAAAAACTGTCTGTCTGAAGAAAGTTAAAATAAAAATACTTACTGTATAAACAATTCGTATTTTTCAATCTTATTCACTTAACTTAAATTATTATACGCCGAACGAACGACGCACAACGCAAGTACGAAATCACAGAATTTTAGTATTATATATATATATATATATATATATATATATATATATATATATATATGGTTGAATAATTTAAAGTTATGACGTCTATTTATTTTAATCCTCTCATATTCACAGATCATTTTGAATGCTGTAATGAAACTGATTAAAGTGACAATATTGTGAAAATAAGGAGGATAGACAATTATTAAACCTTGATTTGAAGAGGCTCAGATTATAGTGGTCAGTGATGTATCCAAGTGGGAGTTTGTTCTACAGAATAACAGTTCTCGTAAAAATGCTATCTGAATGGGACTTCCTTCTCACGAATGGACTAAGAAAGAAATGTGGGTGATTCAACTCTGTGAACATAGAATAGAAAGCCCTGGCTGTAAAGGTCTGAACTAAAGAGTGGAGCTAATCTGAAGATTTACCGTGGATGGGAAAGAGTTGCGTCTGTGACGAAGAGGCTACAGAGTGGGAAATGTGCCATCACCTACAAGGCCGCGTCACCGATTTTGAACTCGATGCTGGAGTGGGAAGATTGAGCAGTTTCAGTGGACTCATGATTTTGATTCTCTATCGATGTGCCCTATCCTTTCAGGACAGAAATGGTCAATGCCTCTTCACAACTTCCTGATTTTTTTTGTCTCGAATTAATTTTTGTGCGTCGAAAAATTATAAACGTTCGAGGATTCTCAATTAAAAACAAGAATAAATGAAAATTCTTCCCAAAATACACCCGATTTAGATAGATAGATAGATAGATAGATATGAACACATAGATAGATAGATAGATAGATATGAACACATAGATAGATAGATAGATAGATAGATGAGTTGGACTGAGATGGATAGAAAGACAGACAGACAGAGAGTGTAGACATTATAATTACCTCTGCATTCATTCCTCCCGCCACAACATAGTTTTCCTGTGTCTTTTCTATCCACATTTCCATCGTAATTGTTGCGATGAACTTTCGTCTTTGGTGTCTCGACTTCATGAATTTAAACGCAGTACTGGATTCACAGCAATGTCTCATCATTTTGCAGTTGAAATGGCTAGATATCACCGTAAGTTCTATGTTAACGGTTTCTCAGTCAACTTTAAATTCGATCTCAATCGTTGTCTTCTGTCTTATTAATTTATCTTTTTTATTTGTTTTTTGCTTAATAGTGTTTTTGTTGTTGTTTTCTTTTCTTTTCTCATGTTCTCTTGAGTTTTAGTGGCTTTATTCCCTTCCTTGAGTGAAATGATTTTTTAAACCTTCACAACAAACTCGTTATACAGGTTACCCACTGTTTCCTGGTTGCTTCTCTTGCCTTTGATATAACCTCTAAGTATTAGATTCTCCAAGCCCTCGTTCCTCCTTTGTCTCGTTCCGATTGTAAGTATTCCTTTGTAGTTCTTATTCTCCTTCAAACTTCCTTGTTGCTTTAATGTTCTCCTTATGGTGCTTTCTTTGGTCGGGAGAATCACATTTTTTTTACCGCTTCAAGTTTCTAATTTGGTCCTTACTTGTTGCATAAACTCTCATTTTTTTCTTAGCGTCTATCCTGCCCATCATCTCTCTGAATCTCTCCTTTTCTTCTCTCCCCCTCTCTCTTATTTCCCATCATAATCCTACCTTCCTCTCACCACCTCATCTCTCGCTCTCTCCCTCTCTCTTATTTCCCATCATAACCCTACCTTCCTCTCACCACCTCATCTCTCTCTCTCCCCCTCTCTCTTATTTCCCATCATAACCCTACCTTCCTCTCACCACCTCATCTCTCTCTCCCCTCTCTCTTATTTCCCATCATAACCCTACCTTCCTCTCACCACCTCATCTCTCTCTCCCCCCTCTCTTATTTCCCATCATAACCCCTACCTTCCTCTCACCACCTCATCTCTCTCTCCCCTCTCTCTTATTTCCCATCATAACCCTACCTTCCTCTCACCACCTCATCTCTCTCTCTCCCTCTCTCTTATTTCCCATCATAACCCCTACCTTCCACTCACCACCTCATCTCTGCCTCCCCTCTCTTATTTCCCATCATAACCCCTACCTTCTCTCACCACCTCATCTCTCTCCCTCTCTCTTATTTCCCATCATAACCCTACCTTCCTCTCACCACCTCATCTCTCTCTCCCCTCTCTCTTATTTCCCATCATAACCCCTACCTTCCCTCACCACCTCATCTCTCGCTCTTTCCCTCTCTCTTATTTCCCATCATAACCCTACCTTCCTCTCACCACCTCATCTCTCTCTCCCCCCTCTCTTATTTCCCATCATAACCCTACCTTCCCTCTCACCACCTCTCTCTCTCTCCCCCTCTCTTATTTCCCATCATAACCCTACCTTCCACTCACCACCTCATCTCTCGCTCTCTCCCTCTCTCTTATTTCCCATCATAACCCTACCTTCCTCTCACCACCTCATCTCTCTCTCCCCCCTCTCTTATTTCCCATCATAACCCCTACCTTCCTCTCACCACCTCATCCTCTCTCTTTTCTCTCTTTCCCATCTAACCCTACCTTTCTCCACCACCTCATCCCCTACCTTCCTGTAGTTTCCCATCATAAACTATGGACTCTATGGACTCTCACCACTCTCTCTCTCTCTCTCTCTCTCTCTCTCTCTCTATCTATCTATCTATCTATCTATTTTTTCTCAAATTCTTGTTTCTTTCTGGTCTATACTTCTTTCCCTTTCTG
The DNA here is from genome assembly GCA_903632075.3 of Acanthosepion pharaonis. Lineage (NCBI taxonomy): Eukaryota > Metazoa > Mollusca > Cephalopoda > Sepiida > Sepiidae > Acanthosepion > Acanthosepion pharaonis. The sequence goes on from CAHIKZ030000766.1 coordinate 1,544,183, forward strand.
TTCGTATGTTAGAGCTTCTCTTCCTTTCTCATCCTCTCTCTCTCTCCCTTTCAATTTCTCTCTCTTTATCTCTCTCTCTCTCTCTCTTCCTTCCACTTTCTCTCTCATTCTCATTCTCTATCTCTCTTCACCTCTCTCCCTTTCTCATTCTCTCTCTCCCTTCCTCTTTCTCTCTCTTTCGCATTCACTCTCACTTCCACTTTTCTCTCTTTCTCATCCTCTCTCTTTCCCTTCCAATTTCTCTCTCTCTCTCTCTCTCTCTCTCTCTCTCTCTCTCGCTTTCCTTTTCACTTCGTCTCTCTTTCTCATTATTTTTCTTCCATTTTCTCTCTCTTTTCATTTTCTGTCTGTCCTTTCAACTTCCTCTCTCATTGTCATTCTCTCTCTCCCTCCCCCTTCTACTTTTTATCTCTCTCTCATTCTCTCTCTTCCTTCCACCTTCTCTCTCTTTCCCAGTCACTCTCCCTCTACCACTTTCTCCTTCTTTCTCAATCTCTCCTTCTCCCACTTCTCTCTCTTTCTCTCTTTCCTTTAAACTTTCTCTCTCTTTCTCATTCTTTCTCTCTCCCTTCCACTTTCTCTCCATCTCTCTATTTTATCTCTCGCTCCCTTCCACTTTCTATTTCTATCTCATTTTCTCTCTCTCCCCTGTACTTTCTCTCTCTTTTTCATTCTCTCTTCTCTCTCCCTTCCACTCTTTCTCTCACACTCTTTCTTTCTCTCTCCTTTTCTCTATCTATTCCTCTCTCTCTTTTACTCTCTCCCTCCTCTCTCTCTCTCCCTTTCTCTATCTATTCCTCTCTCTCTTCCTTTCTCTATCTATTCCTCTCTCTCTCTCCATCTACCTCTCCTATTCTCGCCCTCCTCTCTCTCCCTTTCTCTATCTATTCCTCTCTCTCTCTCCATCTCTCTCTCCTACTCTCTCCCTCCTCTCTCTCCTTTTCTCTATCTATTCCCCTCTCTCTCCATCTCTCTCCATCTCTCTCATACTCCCTCCCCTCCTCTCTCTCTCCCTTTATCTATTCCTCTCTCTCTCCATCTCTCTCCATCTCTCTCCTACTCTCTCCCTTTCTCTATCTATTCCTCTCTCTCTCTCGATCTCTCTCGATCTCTCTCCTACTCTCTCCCTCCTCTCTCTCTCTCTCTCCCTTTCTCTATCTATTCCTCTCTCTGTTTTTTTTTTAAACTCTTCTTTCCTTCTCCTCGGTAACTACCTCTCCCGCTTTCTCTCACACATCATATTAGTTTCTCGTTTTCTTTCTTTTTCTTTTTCTATCTCTCTCTTTCTCTCTCTCTCTTCAACTTTCTGTCTGTCTGTCTGTCTGTCTCTCTCTCTCATTTCTTCTCACTTTCTCGTTCTCTATCACTCACTTTCTCTTTTTCCCTTTCCTTTCCTTTCTCTTTATAATTCTTTTGCTCTCACGCTCTTTGTTTCACTTTCCTTCTCTCTCTCTCTCTCTAACTCTCAACTTCCTTTCCTTTTCCACTCTCTCTATTACTTTCTTTCCTTTTCTTTTTATCTTTTTCACTCCTCCTCCTCTCTCGTTCGCTTTTCCTCTTACTCTCGCTTTCTCTTAGACTTCAATAAAGTTTCTATTTTTAGATTTTTCTTCGAATGTCTTTCCCGCTTTGGTTCATTAATGCGAATTCTCTTCCCTCTTCCACCCTCCTCACCCCTTTCCGCCTTCTCCCCCCCTCTCTCTCTCTCTCTCTCTCTCTTTCTCTCTCTCTCTTTTTCTCTCCATATCTATCTCTTATCATCCGACCAAGTCAGCCCACTCCTCAACAATTCCCAAAGCCAAAAAACAAACCCAGAGGAACACAAGCGGGAACGTAGAATTAGTTGGCCTCCTCTCGTCCGACAGGGCTTCAGGCAATTGGATGACGCTCAGAGACACGGGGTTACCAGAGGCATCGTCTCTTGTTATTCGAGTTACGACAAGCCATGTAGCAGAGCTTTTTAAGATAGACACACACACACACACAAACATGCCCGAGGGGTTAGTGCCTGGGGCCTTGCGACAGCTAGATGACTAGACGAGCTGATGTCGGCTCAATTAATGGGCCGTACACTAAGCTCTATTCACGCTACGCTTATGTCTTAAAAGTATGAGATTATATGACCCTAGGGCAAGAGTAATGAGCCTTGCGGCAGTATGATCGGGATCAGGGGTGGGGATTATTCATACAATTATCTCCTGGTCATCCACAGAGGCGGAGACATGAAGCAATGACAGAGAACGGGACGCTTCTTAAGATAATAATGTGTGTACGTGTGTATCGAATTATCTATTTATGTAAATGTTTTTGTGTAGAGATTGCCGTGACCCAATGTGAGTGTTTGTGCATCTGCGTGCATCCGTTTTGCACATGTCTCTCTGACGGTGTGAGAGTGTCAGCAGAACCACGTGCGCGTGCATTTTGACGGGATGGGGGTTGGGGAGAGTTACAGTGGAAAGATTGGAAAAGTAGGTGATACGTTGTGTTTGCGCAAGTGGCCCCGGAAAAGCCAGTCAGAAGCGACAAAAGACAAAAGGGGGGGCAACGTCAACGTTAGAAAGTTTGGAAAAAGTCGGGGAGCCGGGGTTTTGGCGAGGAAAGGTGTAAAAAAAGAAGATTGAATCTATTTATTTGACGATTCGGACGTCGCCGGTCCTTCATTGAGTCAATGATCTGCTTGATCTTTGAGTGCAACAAAATGCTTCCGACTGTCAAACTAGGTTTAAGATAGATAGATAGATAGATAGATATAGAATGGGATAGATAGATAGATAGATAGATAGATAGATATGAAAAGACTAACATAGATAGGATCAGCCTGATATAGATAGATAGATTGATAAATAGATATATACGGATTGAGATAGATAGATAGATAATGAACAGATTATGATAGATAGATAGATAGATAGATAATGAACAGATTGTGATAGATAGATAGATAGATAGATAGATAGATAGATAGATAGATTATCAGTGTATATATTAACGTACCAATCTCATTGCACATAACATGTGTGTATCCACTATTTTTGATGCTGACAGGTACTGATCACACAGGTACTTGTCAGATTCATGTATTGTTGAATTTCGTCAAATTTATCATTGCTTCACTTGCTTCAAAGTATATATATATATTATAAATTAATTGATTTAAAATATGTTTTTTTTCGCGAAAAAAAAGCATATTTTAAATCAATTAATTTATAATATTAATGCTCTGTAAATTTATATTGAGCACTATTTTGTAAAAAATAAAATATCTATAAGAATACCGGATTATATATCTTATTGTTCTTTTCTTTTATATATATATATATATATATATATATATATATATATATATATATATATATATAGTATTTGGTTAAATTATTCATAGGAACACAAAGTCCTTAAATTATTCATAAAAAACTAAGCCCTTAAAAGATTCATAGGGAAACTAAAACATTAAAAGATGCCTTAAGCGTTTAAATGATTTAAAAAAACTAAGCCACTAAGATTCATAGGAACACTAACCCATAAAAATGTTCATAGGGAAACTGAGCACTTAAATGATTCATAGGGACACTAAGCCCTTAAAAGATTCATAGGGACACTAATCCCTTGAAAGATTCATAGGGACACTAATCCCTTGAAAGATTTATAAGGACATTAATTCCTTAAATTATTCATAGAAACACTAAGCCCTTAAAATGATTTATAGGGAAACTAAGGCCTTAAAACATTCATAGGGACATTAATCCCTTAAATGATTCATAAAAATACAAAGCCATTGAAAAAATATTCATAGGGAAACTGAGCTCTTAAATGATACATAGGAACACTAATCCTTTGACATATTCATAGGGATAATAAGCCCTTAAATTATTCGTAGGAACACTAAGCCATTAAAAGGTTCATAAGTACACTTATCCCTTGAAAGATTCATCGGGACACTAACCCCTTAAATTATTCATAAAAACACTAAGCACTTAAAAGATTCATAGGGAAACTAACGCCTAAAAAGATTCATAGGAACACTAAGCTATTAAAATATTAACTGAGCCCTTAAATGATTCATAGGAACACTAAGCCCTTAAAAGATGAATAAGAACACTAATCCCTTGAAGATTCATAGGGACACTACTCTCTTCAAAGATTCATAGGGACACTAAGTCCTGAAAAGATTCATAAGAACACTAATCCCTTGAAAGATTCATAGGGACACTAACCACTTAAATTATTCATAGGAACACTAAGCACTTAAAAAATTCATAGGGAAACTAAGGCCTTATAATATTCATGTGACATTAAGCACTTAAATGATTCATAAAATACACTAAGCCATTAAAAGATTCATAGGAACACTAAGCCATTAAAATATTCATAGGGAAACTGAGCTCTTAAATGATTTATAGGGACACTAAGCCCTTAAAAGATTCATAGGAACACTAAACCCTGAACAGATTCATAGGGAAATTAAGCCCTTAAATGATTCATAGGGACACTAAGCTCTTAAATGATTCATAGGAACACTAAGCCCTTTAATGATTCATAGAAACACTAAGCCCTTAAAAGATTCATAGGGCCACTAAGCCCTTAAAAGGTTCATGGGAGCACTAAACCCTTAAAAGATTAATAGGGACAAGAACCCTTAAGATATTCTGGTGCCCTAAGTGCCCTCAACATGTTTTCGAAAATGATGACCACCCAGGTGAGATATGAATTTAGGAAACAGGAAGAAGTCCAGTCTGGTGAGTAAAGAGGATAAAGTAGCAAATTAAAGCCACAATTGTTTGCTGCAGCTACTGCAACCTGAGCAGTGTGAACGGTTCATGGAATTATAATTTATTTCCTTAGGACCAGGAATTTGACCCTAATTTTTCATATCTCCATGGAATCACGGTGTTAATGAAATACATTATAATTCCATGAACCCTTGAAATTGTCAGTTTCTTAATATATAGAGAGCACACCTGGCCTCAGCTTCCTTCTGCCTTTCGACTTGATTACTCCCTTCAGTTGTCTTAATTACTTAATGCATATTACTGTTCATTAATAGTGTTTCCTTTTTACAGGTATTCTGTCATGATTACGGCTTCAAAATCCCCAAAACACAGAAGTCATCACCTTACCAACAGACACGGCCTGCTTGAAATTCTTAGGGGTGAAGAACCAGAGTGTTTCCACTGTTTGTTTGAATCTTTGATTCAGGTTCGAGGTAATGAACCAAGGTTTCATCTTGAGTTATTAATCTACGGTGTAAATCTTCAAGACCAGCCTGGAAGCGAACCAGAAGTGTCTTTCTCGCAGAATTGATTCAGGTTCGAAATGGTGAACCCAGGTTTTATTTTGAGTCACTAATCTACGACGGAAATTCTAGAGATTATCCTGGAAGCAAATCAGAAGTCTCCTGGATATGTCAACCCTTTTCAGCTTCACCACTGGTGTCAGCATTCTTGGGAACCATCTTGCAGACAGCTTGCTCATCTCCGATTAAACCAGTAAGGACCCGAGCCAGAACTAATACCTATGAGCCTGGCTATCTGCTGGACAGATGTTTGCCATCCAAATCCATACGATGAATGACGGCAACTTATTCATCATTGGTTGAGAGTATTAGACGACTGTCCCTGTCCCGCTTAGATCTCACTGCCCATTTCTTCAACGTTGCATAGGAAATAGAGTCCTCAGCAAGTGTATTAACTTCTGCTCAGGCCCCTGTTTTGTAAATTTAGATTTATCGTAAATCTCTCAAATTTGTATGAGCCTCACTTGCACAGAAATTAAGAGCGAAATCTGAATAAGTTTTTCTAGTTTTGCAAGAAGCAGTTGTTTGTTACCAGAACAAAAATGTTCAACTATGGATCTTTTTTTCTGGGTGAGGCTAAGAACTTTTGGAACAAAGCTCTTATCTTGAATGTTATAGGCCGAAAGTTTCTGTTATTGTATCAACCAGAAGTCTGCAGTTACGTAGTAATTGTGAAAGAAGTCACTGGTTTGATCAGCGGAAGAAAAAACCGGAGAAAACGGGCCCAGAATAATAACTAACGCATGTCCGAGAAGAGGAGCAGAGGATACACGAGCTGTAACATCGTGACTATAACAACCAAGATGAGGATAACAGATTGAATAAATCAGTGTATAATAATGATAATTCCTCATCTCAGAAATAGGCGAAACGTTGTGACTATAACAATCAAGATGAGGATAACAGATTGAATAAATCAGTGTATAATAATGATAATTGCTCATCTCAGAAATAGGCGAAACGTTGTGACTATAACAACCAAGATGAGGATGACAGATTGAGGATAATTCCTCATCTCAGAAATAGAAATTGACTATAACAACCAAGATGAGGATAACAGATTGAATAAATCAGTGTATAATAATGATAATTCCTTATCTCAGAAATAGCCGAAACGTTCTGACTATCAAGATGAACAACCAAGATGAGGATGACAGAAAAATTGAATAAATCAGTGTATAATAATGATAATTCCTCATCTCAGAAATAGCCGAAACGTTGTGACTATAACAACCAAGATGAGGATAACAGATTGAATAAATCAGTGTATAATAATGATAGAAATAGCCCTCATCTCAGAAATAGCAGATTGAAACGTTGATAATTCCTTTATCTCAGACTATAACAACCAAGATGAGGATAACAGATTGAATAAATCAGTGTATAATAATGATAATTCCTCATCTCAGAAATAGACGAAACGTTGTGACTATAACAACCAAGATGAGGATAACAGATTGAATAAATCAGTGTATAATAATGATAATCCCTCATCTCAGAAATAGACGAAACGTTGTGACTATCAGAAAATAACCAAGATGAGGATAACAGATTGAATAAATCAGTGTATAATAATGATAATTCCTCATCTCAGAAATAGAAATAGCCAAGATGAGGAAACAGATTGACTATAACAACCAAGATGAATGTGTTGTGACTATAATAACCAAGATGAGGACAACAGATTGAATAAATCAGTGTATAATAAATAATTCCTCATCTCAGAAATAGACGAAACGTTGTGACTATAACAACCAAGATGAGGATAACAGATTGAATAAATCAGTGTATAATGATGATAATTCCTCATGAGACTATAATAATCAAGAAATAGATAATTCTTTATCAGAAATAGCCGAAACGTTGTGACTATAACAACCAAGATGAGGATAACAGATTGAATAAATCAATGTATAATAATGATAATTCCTTATCTCAGAAATAGCCGAAACGTTGTGACTATAACAACCAAGATGAGGATAACAGATTGAATAAATCAGTGTATAATAATGATAATTCCTTATCTCAGAAATAGCCGAAATGACTAATAACCAAGATGAGGATAACAGATTGAATAAATCAGTGTATAATAATGATAATTCCTTATCTCAGAAATAGCCGAAACGTTGTGACTAAAAATAATCAAGATGAGGATAATAGATTGAATAAATCAGTGTATAATAATGATAATTCCTTATCGCAGAAATAGCCGAAACGTTGTGACTATAACAACCAAGATGAGGATAACAGATTGAATAAATCAAACTATAATAATGATAATTCCTTATTCAGAAATGATGAAAAACAACCAAGATGAGGATAATAGATTGAATAAATCAATGTATAATAATGATAATTCTTATCTCAGAAATAGCCGAAACGTTGTGACTGACTATAACAAACCAAGATGAGGATAACAGATTGAATAAATCAATGTATAATAATGATAATTCCTTATCTCAGAAATAGCCGAAACGTTGTGACTATAACCAAGATGAGGATAACAGATTGAATAAATCAGTGTATAATAATGATAATTCCTCATCTCAGAAATAGCCGAAACGTTGTGACTATAACAACCAAGATGAGGATAAACAGATTGAATAAATCAGACTATAACAACAAAGATATAATAGAATGAATAAATCAGTGTATAATAATGATAATTCCTCATCTCAGAAATAGCCGAAACGTTGTGACTATAACAACCAAGATGAGGATAACAGATTGAATAAATCAGTGTATAATAATGATAATTCCTTATGGGACTATAAATAACCAAGATGAGGATAATAGTTGAATAAATAGCCGAAATGATAATTTTCATCTTGTGACTATAACAACCAAGATGAGGATAACAGATTGAATAAATCGGTAATCCTCATCTCAGAAATTTGAACTTTATGAGACTTAAAGAAATAGATTGAATAAACGTTGTGACTAGAGAAATAACAACCAAGATGAGGATAACAGATTGAATAAATCAATCTCAGAAATGTGACTATAAAATAACAATGAATAAATCAGTGTATAATAATGATAATTCCTTATCTCAGAAAACAGAAAAGTTGTGACTAAAACAACCAAGATGAGGATAATAGATTGAATAAATTGTGATAATATAAAAAAGTGATCATAACAACAAGATGAGGATAACAGATTGAATAAATCAATGTATAATAATGATAATTCCTCATCTCAGAAATAGCCGAAAACGTTGTGACTATAACAACCAAGATGAGATTGAATAATCAGTGTATAATAATGAATAAATCAGTATATGAGGATAAAAATTGAATAAATATCCTCATCTCAGAAATAGTCAAAACGTTGTGATATAACAACCAAGATGAGGATAACAGATTGAATAAATCAATGTATAATAATGATAATTCCTCATCTCAGAGAAAATGAAACGTTGTGACTATAACAACCAAGATGAGGATAACAGATTGAATAAATCAATGTATAATAATGATAATTCCTTTCATCTCAGAAATAGAATTCGAAACGTTGTGACTATAACAACCAAGATGAGGATAACAGATTGAATAAATCAGTGTATAATAATGATAATTCCTTATCTCAGAAATAGCCGAAACGTTGTGACTATAACAACCAAGATGAGGATAACAGGAATAAATCAGTGTATAATTGATAAATAAATCTCAGAAATAATAAACGTTGTGACTATAACAATCAAGATGAGGATAACATAATAAATCAATGTATAATAATGATAATAATTCCTCATGAAATAGTTGAAACTATAAAAAAACCAAATAGGATAACAGATTGAATAAATCAATGTATAATAATGATAATTCCTCATCAGAAATAGCCGAAACGTTGGGACTATAACAACCAAGATGAGGATAACAGATTGAATAAATCAGTGTATAATAATGATAATTCCTCATCTCAGAAATAGCCGAAATGTTGTGACTATAAAACCAAGATGAGGATAACAGATTGAATAAATCAATGTATAATAATGATAATTCCTCATCTGAAATTCAGGTTATAACAACCAAGATGATGAGGATTGAATAAATCAATGTATAATAATGATAATTCCTCATCTCAGAAATAGCCGAAACGTTGTGACTATAACAACCAAGATGAGGATAACAGATTGAATAAATCAGTGTATAATAATGATAATCCCTCATCTCAGAAATAGCGGAAACGTTGTGACTATAACAACAAAGATGAGGATAACAGTTTGAATAAATCAATGTATAATAATAATTCCTCATCTGAGAAATCGAAACGTTGTGACTATAACAACCAAATGAGGATAACAGATTGAATAAATCAATGTATAATAAAACGTTGTGACTATAACAACCAAGATGAGGATAACAGGTTGAATAAATTTGTATAATAATGATAATTCCTCATCTCAGAAATAGCCGAAACGTTGTGACTATAACAACCAAGATGAGGATAACAGATTGAATAAATCAATGTATAATAATGATAATTCCTCATCTCAGAAATACGGGAAACGTTGTGACTATAACAACCAAGATGAGGATAACAGATTGAATAAATCAGTGTATAATAATGATAATTCCTCATCTCAGAAATAGCCGAAATGAGTTGTGACTATAAATCAACCAAGATGAGGATAACAAGAGATTGAATAAATCAGTGTATAATAATGATAATTCCTTATCTCAGAAATAGCCGAAAATTGTGACTATAATAATCAAGATGAGGATAACAGATTGAATAAATCAGTGTATAATAATGATAATTCCTTATCTGAAATAGCAGGAAAACGTTGTGACTATAACAACCAAGATGAGGATAACAGATTGAATAAATCAGTGTATAATAATGATAATTCCTCATCTCAGAAATACGAAACGTTGTGACTATAACAACCAAGATGAGGATAACAGATTGAATAAATCAGTGTATAATAATGACAATTCCTCATCTCAGAAATAGAGGAAACGTTGTGACTATAACAACCAAGATGAGGATAACAGATTGAATAAATCAGTGTATAATAATGAAAATTCCTCATCTCAGAAATAGCCGAAACGTTGTGACTATAACAACCAAGATGAGGATAACAGATTGAAGATGTATAATAATGATAATTCCTCATCTCAGAAATAGCAGAAACGTTGTGACTATAACAACCAAGATGAGGATAACAGTTTGAATAAATCAGTGTATAATAATGATAATTCCTCATCTCAGAAATAGCCGAAACGTTGTGACTATAAAACCAAGATGAGGATAACAGATTGAATAAATCAGTGTATAATAATGATAATTCCTCATCTCAGAAGTAATGAAACGTTGTGACTATAACAACCAAGATGAGGATAACAGTTTGAATAAATCAGTGTATAATAATGATAATTCCTCATCTCAGAAATAGTCGAAACGTTGTGGCTCTAACAACCAAGATGAGGATACCCGTTTGAATAAATCAGTGTATAATAATGATAATTCCTCATCTCAGAAATAGCCGAAACGTTGTGACTATAACAACCAAGATGAGGATAACAGATTGAATAAATCAGTGTATAATAATGATAATTCCTCATCTCAGAAATAATGGAAACGTTGTGACTATAACAACCAAGATGAGGATAACAGATTGAATAAATCAGTGTATAATGATAATGAAAAATTCCAAGATGAGGATAACAGATTGAATAAATCAGTGTAAATAATGATAATTGTTCATCTCAAAACAACGAAAGATGAGTTTATAACACAAAGATAAATAAAATGAATAATTCCTCAATGAGAAATTCCTCAGAAATCTAGAGGAAACGTTGTGACTATAACAACCAAGATGAGGATAACAGATTGAATAAATCAGTGTATAATAATGATAATTCCTCATCTCAGAAATAGACGAAACGTTGTGACTATAACAACCAAGATGAGGATAACAGATTGAATAAATCAGTGTATATAATGATAATTCTCATCTCAGAAATAGCCGAAACGTTGTGACTATAACAACCAAGATGAGGATAACAGATTGAATAAATCAGTGTATAATAATGATAATTCCTCATCTCAGAAATAGCCCAAAAACTATAACAACCAAGATGAGGATAACAGATTGAATAAATCAGTGTATAATAATGATAATTCCTCATCTCAGAAATAGCCGAAACGTTGTGACTATAACAACCAAGATGAGGATAACAGATTGAATAAATCAGTGTATAATAATGATAATTCCTCATCTCAGAAATAGCCGAAACGTTGTGACTATAACAACCAAGATGAGGATAACAGATTGAATAAATCAGTGTATAATAATGAAAATTCCTCATCTCAGAAAATGAGGATAACAGATTGAATAAATCAGTGTATAATAATGAAAATTCCTCATCTCAGAAATAGGAAACGTTGTGACTATAACAACCAAGATGAGGATAACAGATTGAATAAATCAGTGTATAATAATGAAAATTCCTCATCTCAGAAATAGCCGAAAGTGACTATAACAACCAAGATGAGGATAACAGATTGAATAAATCAGTGTATAATAATGATAATCCTCATCTCAGAAATAGATGTTGTGACTATAACAACCAAGATGAGGATAACAGATTGAATAAATCAGTGTATAATAATGATAATTCCTCATCTCAGAAATAGCCGAAACGTTGTGACTATAACAACCAAGATGAGGATAACAGATTGAATAAATCAGTGTATAATAATGATAATTCCTCATCTCAGAAATAGCCGAAACGTTGTGACTATAACAACCAAGATGAGGATAACAGATTGAATAAATCAGTGTATAATAATGATAATTCCTCAGATTGAATAAATCTCAGAAATAGCCGAAACGTTGTGACTATAACAACCAAGATGAGGATAACAGATTGAATAAATCAGTGTATAATAATGATAATCCCTCATCTCAGAAATAGAGGAAACGTTGTGACTATAACAACCAAGATGAGGATAACAGATTGAATAAATCAGTGTATAATAATGATAATTTGTTTATCTCAGAAATAGCCGAAACGTTGTGACTATAACAACCAAGATGAGGATAACAGATTGAATAAATCAGTGTATAATAATGAAAATTCATCATCTCAGAAATAGCCGAAACGTTGTGACTATAACAACCAAGATGAGGATAACAGATTGAATAATTCAGTGTATAATAATGATAATCCCTCATCTCAGAAATAGAGGAAACGTTGTGACTATAACAACCAAGATGAGGATAACAGATTGAATAAATCAGTGTATAATAATGAAAATTCCTCATCTCAGAAATAGCCGAAATGCTGTGACTATAACAACCAAGATGAGGATAACAGATTGAATAAATCAGTGTATAACAATGATAATTCCTCATCTCAGAAATAGCCGAAACGTTGTGACTATAACAACCAAGATGAGGATAAAGATTGAATAAATCAGTGTATAATAATGATAATTCCTCATCTCAGAAATAGACGAAAACTATAACAACCAAGATGAGGATAACAGATTGAATAAATCAGTGTATAATAATGAAAATTCATCATCTCAGAAATAGCCGAAACGTTGTGACTATAACAACCAAGATGAGGATAACAGAGAATAATTCAGTGTATAATAATGATAATCCCTCATCTCAGAAATAGAGGAAACGTTGTGACTATAACAACCAAGATGAGGATAACAGATTGAATAATTCAGTGTATAATAATGATAATCCCTCATCTCAGAAATAGAGGAAACGTTGTGACTATAACAACCAAGATGAGGATAACAGATTGAATACATCAGTGTATAATAATGAAAATTCCTCATCTCAGAAATAGCCGAAACGCTGTGACTATAACAACCAAGATGAGGATAACAGATTGAATAAATCAGTGTATAATAATGATAATTCCTCATCTCAGAAATAGCCGAAACGTTGTGACTATAACAACCTAGATGAAAACACTGCTCTGATTACTTCAACGTGTAAATTCTTAACTCTATTGCCACATTTTTCGGACATACGATTAGATAAGACGATGAAATGATTGTTATAATCTGACATATTACCTCCGTTTGTAGGTCGACGCCATTCGTGTGTCCGACTTGTACCTCATTTGTCTTTCGCTTTATTGACTCTGGAAATTCAATTGATATTTTCGATGCAAGAAATATGCATGTTATTATTTTGACCTCTGAAAAGTTAATCGTCCATGTTGATTTGGGCCGTGTCGAATTGTTTACCGCTTTGTTGCTTCTCTAAAATGCATTATTTAATTTTTTTTAATATAATAAACGAAGTCTTCATAAATAACCACAATTTGTCGGTGTTTTGCTAGGGTTGAATAACCCTGTCAATTAATTACTAGTTACATAACCGTGAATAGCAACGTCTACAGCTCTAGGCTAGATTTCAACTATACTGCGTTTTTTGTTTTGTTTTGTTTTGTTTTGGGTTTTTTTTTTACTTTTTTTTGTTTTGTTTTTTAGTTTGTTTTTTTTTTGTTTTTTGTTTTTTTTAAAATTGTTTGCCAATATAAATAAAATTGCAGAACATCCAAAAGAAATAAAACGCAAGACTTCGATTACAGAACGGAATACTGATGTCCGCCATTTGCAAAATAATTGTTTGTATGAAGTGCGTTTAATTTTTTGCTGTACATAATAGTTCATTATGGAATCACTGGAAGGGTTTTCTGAATTATAAAAACCTCCCTCATAGCTACATCTCTTTATCCTTAGGACATCTGTGTGTGAATTTTTGGGACTCCTAATTTCTCAGCAACCATTTGCTTTTTCATATAATCAGTAATAATAATAATAATAATTTTCCTGATCTGGCATCTCGTCTACAGTCGCTTTCTCACAGATGTGCCGTAGCTTCCCTCTGTCTCTTCTACAAATATTTTCATGGCAAGTTGCTTTCTCTGGTTCCCAGACTGCATGAATTTAAGCGAGCTACTAGGCTGGCATCTCGGTCCCACTCTTTCACTGTCGAAACGATTAAATGTATCCGTCTCTTCTACTCCAACAGCTTCTTATCTCGCACTTCCCGACAGTGGAACTCCCTTCCTCTTACTTGCTTACCTGATAACTATAATCTTCAAATATTCAAGTGTAATATCAATCGACATCTGACACCCTGAGTTTGTTCCCCGTCCTTCTCTGTATCCTTTCCTCAAACACGACTCTTTACTCTTGTAACCCCTTGCGTGCTAGTGGCACTCCCGCCTTACTTGGGGTGAATTGCTTAAAAAAATATTCAATAATAATAATGATAATATGGCAAGATTCGCCTCTTCATGGTCAATACTCTGCCCGTGCCAAACAACTTGACGCAGACTAACTGCCCACTGGGGGGGAAACTAGCTGGTTACATTCAATGGCTCGAAAAGCGACCTAGTTACAGTGAAACCCCCGTATCCGCGGGGGTTAGGGACCAAAACCGGCCGCGAATAGTTAGAATCAGCGAATACTTGTAAACGTCCCCTAAAAGTGCTTATAAGTACCTATTTTGATTGTTAAAACCCCATATGCCTTAAACTTTCATCCTAAACACTTTAGAAACATTTCAGGCCCTTTTAAAAACATTTTCGAAAAATAGTATTGGTGACCATACACTTAGCGTAATTTTTTTTCCTACGTACAATAACCGTTTTTAATTACGCATAGATCGATACAACCATTGAAAATACTGTATAAAATATGTGTAACAAGACATAAAATATAACGTTTAAAACATTTTCTAAAAACAGAACTGTAATGATGCCCCCAGACTTAGCATAAACCACTTTTAAGACCCCAGCTCCAGCCACTAACAAAGAACAAAGCACAAGCACTATGCATGTTTTTTGCGTTTGTTCTTTTACAATGAAGATGTACAATTCTACCAATTTCTACCATAAAAATAGACTGTTATATGTTTTAAATCATTTAAATAACATGAAAATAATACAAGAATATTTTAAATATGTTCTATCGAAAAAATACTCAAATCGAGGGATTTCTCAACGAATAATTTTCACCAAACAGCCAATGTAATCGTTACCCATGTGCATACACGCACGCACGCAGACACACACGCACGCAGACACACACACATATATGTGTGTGTGTGTGCGCGCACACACACACACACCTAATGTGTTCTTTCCTATTTTTCTACATTTTGCACACACACACACATATATATGTGTGTGTGTGTGTGTGTGTGTTTGCACACATATGTGTGTGTGTGTGCACATATGTAGAAAAATAGGAAAGAATACGTTAGGTAAATAATCCGGAGTTCTTTAGTATTTTTGTTTTTATTTTAATAAACAGTGCTCCATACAGAAGTAGAGCTTAAATTATAATTATTTTTTTAAAATATTTTGGCGAAGGAATTATATTTTTTTTTAAATTATAATATATATATATGTGTGTGTGTGTGTGTGTGTGTGTGTGTGTGTGTGTGTGTGTGTGTTTAGTACAGGTAATCGACCCGTTGGTATATAATCCGAGTGGATCCTAGTAGTATTAATTATCAAAACTGATCCACAGAGAGCTCCGAGACAGACACTTAGGGGCTGATGATAGCTTTGTACAGACCGGCTTGAAATACACTATACCCATGTTAAGGTAATTTTTGGTTTTTGCTGTAAAAATATATACATATACATTCATCGACAAAGATACACTATGCTTAGATATATGTGCAATTCAGTTACGGAAACTTCCGCTCGAAGTGTGGAAAAAAATTTAAAATAAAAAATAAGGATATATAAAAAAAAAAATTAAAATTAAAAGGAAAATAAAAAATAAAGTTGAAATGAAGTTAAACATACTTAAAATACAATTTAAAAAAAAAATAAAAGGCTTCCATATTTAAACGTGAATCCAGATGTGCATTAGGCAAAGAGACTAAAATGTTCGATTTGTCAAAGCCAATAAGAGTGATGATAATCAAACTTCATAGAGTATATCAAACCCCCCTACTCGGAACATAGTGAAAGGGTCACTAAGGAATTCACTAAACAAACAAACAAACAAACAAAAAAGAAAAAAAATACAATAGATTTTACATTCGGGGTCATTTCTCATCCTCATCATAAAATGCACATACATGAATGCACACACACACACACACACACACTCACACACACACATGCATACAGAGCTCTGAACCGCTATATCTTAGAAATTATTAAAAATATCTTACTGGAATTCTGTGAGGTTTTTATAACACTATTGGACTCTACTTTGAACAATAAGAATATATTTAGGTCGAAGTTGAAAGGATGATCACTCTTAATGTTGTGACTACCTGATCCAGTTTTCCTCTCGACTGGTCCCTCTTTTTTACACTTATTCCCTGAAAGGAATATGTAAACCAGAGTATGAATGTTGGTACAATTACTGAAGGCCTGAATGATCTTTTTCCTCTCACCATTGCTCAGTTGAGAAGACAGTGGGGATGACACAAAACGATTTTAACCTGTTCTATTTCTAGCTGAATAACTCAAAGGGTTTTTCAGAGATTCTTACGACAAATGATGTCAAGATGGCTAAACTTCTTATCTGAAAATCTGATAAAAAAAACTCAATTAGTTTAGCGTATTTTAGTGTAGATATTAAACATTTTGTGGGATGAACAATTATCCCATGCTGTTACACGATTTGGACAATTTTGATGTTACACCCGATATATATATATATATATATATATATATATATATATATATATATATATATATATATAATGTGTGTGTATTTAGACAGCATTTTTTCATTCATACATGTTTCATTAAATAATATAGACAAGTGTTTTATGTAAATTCTTTTCATAACGTCTGATAAGCTTAATAACATTATCATTAAACGAAGAAAGATGCTATCAATACTTGGAATTGTACAGTAATTGTCATCTTTGATAATGGCTTATGTAAGCCGAAAGCTTAGATTGGATTAAAAAATATGAATCAATATTGTGATTTTCTTTCTTCGTTTAATGATAATGTTATTAAACTTATTAGACATTGTGAAAAGAATTTACATAAAATAAATAGACAACACTTGTCTATATTATTTAATGAAACATCTATGAATATATATATATATATATATAATATATATATCGACAAAGATACACTATGATAAGATAAAAAGCGGAATTCTGTTACGGTAAGTTCCGCTGGAAGTGCGGAAAAATTAAAAAAAAAAACGTAAAAAATAAAATTAAAAGAAAAAGAAAAGTAAAAAAAATTAAATTAAATCATGTCAAATAAAATTAACATACAATTAAAAAAAAGGTGGGGGCTCCATATTGAAACACGAACACAGAGTGGCATCGGCAAAAAAAATAAACTGTTGGACTTGACGACGTCAATAATAGTGACAATAATCAAATTTTTAACAATGCATATAGTGTATATAATTAAAATACCTCATCTCAAAAATATAGACAGATCCTGACGAAGGCCGGAGCGTACAACGACCGAAACGTCGTGAATATGGCAATAAAGATGAGGTCAATAGCCCGAACAATGTAAATAGTGTAAATAATTGCAATACTTCATCTCTGAAACATAGACAGATCCTGAAGATGGCCGGAGAGTACAACGACCGAAACGTCGCGAATATGGCAATGAAGATGCCCGAACAATGTAAATAGTGTAAATAATTGCAATACTTCATCTCTAAAACATAGATAGATCCTGAAGATGGCCGGAGAGTACAACGACCGAAACCTAGTGAATATGACAATAAAGATGAGGACAACAGTCCAAATGATGTAAATAGTGTAAATAATTGCAATACTTCATCTCTGAAACATAGACAGATCCTGAAGATGGCCGGAGCGTACAACGACTGAAACGTCGTGAATATGGCAATAAAGATGAGGACAAAAGTCTGAACAACGTAAATAGTGTAAATAATTGCAATACTTCATCTCAGAAATATAGACAGATTCTGAAGAAGGCCGGAGCGTACAACAGTTGAAACGCAGTGAATATGAAAAAAGCATGAGGACAACGTAGAAACAAAAATATGCTCAAATGAGACAAATCTTTATGACGGTATATCGCTTTTTCGAAACAAAAAATTGGATTTTACTGAAGTAGCCATTAACTTTTGAGACACTCCGTATAACCATTCCGGCCTCTCCTTTAAGATAACACAATAAATCGGAAATATCTAACCTTGCTACCCATATTGCACCATTGGCCAGCATATATAAATAGTCGAACTATCACGCAACAGACATAGCCTGAATATTGCGTTCAAGTATGAAACAGGCTTTCGGTACTCAGTGTTAAACTCAGTGTTCATTCTTATATATATATGTGTGTGTCTGTGTGTTTTACGAATCAATGGGGAAGAAGCTGGCTTGTAAATTTCAATAACCCACCTCAAAAACAAAATCAATCTAGTATCAATTTATCATCCCTGATCAAAACGTGACTTTTCTCAAATAACGGTTACATTCCCAATTGTTCATACTTTGATCTTTTATTAAGTATCAGATTCACTCCAGATCTCCAGTTGAACATAAACATTTGAGCCATTATTAAAAGATGCTGGAAAAAAGGTCGGTTCATTCTACTTCCCCAGAATGTATCCATCATTTTTTGCCATCTTCCTTCTATGTCATTATAAAAGCCATTTTATTTCACTAATGTTCACCCTATAAAAGGGCCAAGGTAGACGGTGACTGAAAGAGGTTGTTGGGTGAGCGGTAAGAGGTTTGAGGCGCAGTTTATGAGTATATATGGGAAAGATAATAGTTAACCCTAAAGTTGAACAGGCAAAGATTGTAGTGGTCGGGAAAGCATCCTCTTGGGAGTCGGTTCCACAAAGTAGAGGTTCATGAAAATGTTTCTTTACAAGGAAACATTTAATATTACTATTTGTTTCAGCCATTCAAGTTGAAACGGTAAAACTGTGTCTTATGACAAAAAAAGACTACTTTTAGAACGTTTTACCTCGTTTTGATTGGTAATTGTGTTTTATTTTTTTAATAAAAGGTATTCCAATAACTTGGACCGGTTTTAAATGTGAATTAAGTTTAAACATCTAATGATTTTTTTGTTTTTCTTTCAGATTTAACAACTTAAGTGTTTGGCAATTTCAACCATGGAAAGATTAACAATCAAACATGTCAAAGTTATCGAAGCCTATTACGAAAATAGACGTTTAAACAGAATTTGATTGAGAAGTTCCCAGGTCATATCATCTCTCGAAACGGCGAAGTCAATTGACCCCCACGATCGTGCGACTTGACGCCTTTAGATTTCTTCCTTTGGGGTCATTTCAAAAGTAAGGTCTATGCCAACATGCCAACAACAACTCAACAGCTGAAGGATGAGATAATAAGGCATGTTGGTAAGATCGTCGAGCAATTATGCAGAGACGTCATCAAAAATTTTGACCATCGAGTGGAGGTGTGCCGCCGTAGCCTTGGCGGACATTTGGGTGATATTATTTTTCACACATAATTGCCATGAATTAAACAGGATCCAATAGAGAAATAAATAAATGTTTACTAATAACACTGATTTATTTACTGCTGATTTTGATCCGTCTTAATGAAACACTCTTTATTTTAAACGTATCTACGATCCTCGTTGGCCTATAGAAAATTGGCCCTTTAAGAGGACTTGAACTACATTTTCCTTTTCAATAGTAATTTTCATTATATCTTCTCTTCTTTATGCTATGCGTGAGTTCTGAACTATCCAAGAAATTAATTAAAATATTGCATCTCAGATTATTTCCTTGATTTTTTTAATGTAAGTTTCACCCTTTTGGGTGAGCGGTAATTTGTTTTTTTTTCCTTTTTTTCCCCGTGATAACCCTCAATATGTGTCTAGCTGACCTTTCAACTGATAGTGATCATTGCTACTTTTACTAAGTTAAAACTTAGTATAGTCAATTTGTTTTTGTTTGTTTTTTTTACAAAAAAAACAAGAAAGAAAACTATGAAGAACAAAAAATTGTCTTGATAAGTACAGCCCACACATTAAGAACTTTGTCTATGAAAATTCGCCATAGCAACACATCACTGCCTTAGATCTTCCCGCAGACTTGGTAGGTAGTGTGACCATAGCAGAAATCCAAATATAATAATAATAATAATAATAATAATAATAAAGACCACAAACAAAAACGGTGTCTCCTTATTGATATGGCAGTCCCTGCTGACTGCAATGTATCTTTGAAGATATTCAAAAAGCTGTCAAAATACAAGGACATTGAAATAGAAATCTCAAAAATGTGGCATATAGGAACATCAAAAATCCCTGTTGTAGTTGGAGCCCTCGGATTGGTTGGAAAAGATTCCAGTAGACTAATTGAAGGGATTCCTGGAAGTCCATGCCTCAAGGAGATACAAAATATTGTTCTGACAAGTACAGCCCACACATTACGAAGGGCTTTATCTATGTAATTTTTTTTTTTTTTTTTTGGTCAGTGGAAAGTGTCATGATGCCATTTCTAACTTTTGGTCCCTGGGCGGGACCCGGAAAGAAATGTGTAAACGCCAGAAATCAAAGAAAATAATAATAATAATAATAATAATAATAATCGTTTCTGTTAGAAAATGGAATAAGACAAAGAAAGATAGAAAGAAAGGAAGATAAAACGTGTTTCACGTCTGTTTCAGGGAAATGGAAAAAGTCGTTAATTTCAAATCTTTTCATTTGTACCCACCTCCCCCTTAGACCTGAAAATAACGACCAGAATTTATTTTTATGAATTTTATGGCAATATTTTTAACATTGTTAAGCTCAGATATTTAACGATGCGATAGGGGAATTTCGCCGGGTATTTTATTGTCGTAGAACTCATCGCTTATTCAATCATTAACTGAAGAATTAAGACTCATCAAAATATTAAAATTGGAAAACCGTGAAATTTTCACCGGTATTTCTAATAATAATTAATGAGCTAATAAAAGTTAACAAACAACCCTATACAACAACGACAAAATAAACGCAGGTTAAAGGAGAGATCAGGTTCCGAAATTGTTAAAGTCCACCACACACACCACACACACACACACACACACACACACACACACACACACATATATATATATATATATATATATATATATATATATATATATATCAGGTGTGAGCGAAGGTACGTTCATATTAGACGCGAACTCGTATCGATGTTGATTAAAAAGGGACACCACAGAAAATTGAATTTACAGCTTTGCATATTCCAGTGAATTTATTCCAGACCCCAGAGGGCTTGCGATTTCAAATTTAAATACTTAAAGGCAGCGTGATTACAACGAGGACGGGTGAGACGAGGACTTCAATTATTCTTCGCGTTGCCCTGAGTGGTAATTTTGTCAAGATGTCTCATATTAAATCCTTTACTCACCTGTTCGTAATCTATACTATAAAATAATAGCCTATTCTATGTCCGTCGCACGCTCTCTATTTGAGCCTCTGCATACGTGTATATAACAACCTTGCAACATAATATTTTTCCTGTTTCAATACGCCTAGAAAGTAAGAAAAATAGCTATTTAATTTAAACTTTGCTTTTGTGACCAGGATAATGATATTTTCTGAATTTTCCCGTTTCCCATTGGGAAAACCGCTGAATGGGAACAGTCCCGTTCACGCAGAGTTGAAACAAGACGACATATTCAAAAGTGGCATTTATTTATTCGAGAATTGCACAAGAGAGATCACAAAAAATTTAGAAGTGAGTAATTTTTCACGATTTATGTTTATACTGTTAATTAGATTCACGAATCAGCCTCTAAATATAGTCGGCCATCATATTTTTGTTATACGATCCTTGAAATTACAGAAATTTTCAGAAACTTCTTGAAACTTCTAGAAAATTCTTCTTCGGCAACGCTCTTTGGGTCCTGTCACTGAATCTAACTAACGCCTTTATCCACCGTGCCATGTGCCCTTGAAGAGCGTGAGTTCAATACCTGGTTAAGGCGGTGGAGAACTTTGAGAGGGCAATTAACAGGAGATAACTAATAACTGACATTCATTAGTCATGGCACGTGGAACTAGACCAGTCTACACCAGTGAGTGAATTAAAGGGTTCAGTACGACATTCCCACCACCTGAAGAAGGCCAGAGCATACAACGGCCAAAACGTTGTAATAAATATGGCGACAAAGTTTAGGACGACAGTATCCGAATTATGTAAATAATGTACATAATACCTCATCTCAGAAATATAGACAGATACTGAAGGGTGATAAATATGGCAACAAAGATGAGGACAATTGTCCGAATAATGTAAATAGTGTACATAATACCTCATCTCAGAAATATAGACAGATACTGAAGGGTGATAAATATGGCAACAAAGATGAGGACAATAGTCCGAATAATGTAAATAGTGTACATAATACCTCATCTCAGAAATATAGACAGATACTAAAGGGTGGTAAATATGACAACAAAGATGAGGACAATAGTCCGAATAATATAAATAGTGTCAACTGATCCTGTCAAATATATTGTATTTCATAAACACGATATATTTTCAACCTATGTTGTTGTTTATTAGTTAAGCGAGGTTTTTGTTTCGTTTTTTTTTTCTCATCTGATCCTTAACCGAAAATTATGTCCCTTTATTCTGCACAAACAAAATTGGTAGTTGATTCGAAATTCTGCGAGATTATATGGGATTTAGGAACCACAGATGAAACTATAATTGAAACCAAAGATCAATTTAGCCGAAAGCTTACAATAGAGGTCAAATTCTTTCAAAGGAATTCATTAAAAAAAATAAAATAAATGATAAAGCACTGAAAAATGAACGAGTCGGTAGACTCCGGAAATATCTCTCGTCTCCGATCACTAATCGATACATCAATCTAAAATTCTGACATAAATTTAACTTCCTACCCCGACCCGCAAACGGGATGATAGGCGTTCTAAATTACGGTTCGATAGAATAATTAAAATTGAAAATAAAGATATCGCCCGAAATGTTTTTTGGATGTCGTCTGCTAATAAGATAATTAGAAAGATTCCACGACAGATTTGGTTCGTATTTCTTGACTGCGAGCAAATAGTCCAGTTATTTTAAGTAAACAGTCTTCGGTAGCATCATTTGCAAAACGAGAAAGCGAGAGATTGCGTGAGAACGGGAGTGATATTCAACAGACGTCGTCTGATATGTGTTAAAATTTAATATCCGAAAATAAATTCAAGGAAAACATGACAAATCGTGATCAAATTTGTGTTTTCGACAAATAAATAAAAAAAAAAAAAAGACTACTTGATATCATCGACACTTGATAAGAAATCTCCTTCCATTGTTGTATAAAAATATACAAAAACAAGCGATTATATATTCAGGGGGTGCTGAAAAGTGATCAGTTATTAAGTTACGTTTTGCGAAGTAGATCAAGCCGAGAACATTTCAGCCCACACACAACATACATAAATATATATTTCGGGGAGGGAAAAAACATTTATTATTATTAAAAAAAAAAAGATATTTATTTGGAAAGTGCCTGAAAACCATACAACGGGTTGACCCAAGACTTATGAGTGAAATTCGGTAGATGGAACCCTTTGGAGCCGTCGATAGCTGTGCTAGCATGAAGTCACAAGTCATCGTGACCGAGAGTTTGAGTGTGCTGGTGTTGTTCAGATTGTTGATCACGCTAGATAACACGCTCTCTCCCAGAAACTGTAACTAAGGTCTGCTCAGCACAATTGTAGTATAAATTACAGGTTGGCTCTGTGGGTGTTGAACAAACACAAATGTGCCTGAGCGAGCGTCTACAATAGGGATAAAGAGAGTTCAATGTATAGTCTACTGAGCAATATGATATAGATTAAAGGCAAAACTTAACGTATCATCGAAAACTCGATTATAAATTATAATTTATTTCTACAAATAAGTTTTTAATATTTGTATAATAAGACCGAAGTTACAAATGGTTTAAATTTACAAAATGGTTTAAATTTATACAGACAATATTTAAAAAAAAACAAAAAAAACAAGATAACAGTAAGGCTAAACGCTTGACCTAAAAAATCTATTTTCTGGGGATTTATATTATTGAAGACATGTTTGGAGAAGGAGAGGTAGCTGTCAACCTCATGTTCATGTGTGGTGTTTGGGAGAATACGAGTAACAGCTAGAGAAATACATTGGAATAATTTTTTTTTCTAGATATTGTCCGGATAAATTTAAACCATTTTGTTAATTTAAACCATTTGTAATTTCAGTCTGATGAGACAAGTATTAAAAATTTACTTGTTGAAATAAATTATAATCGAGTTTTCGATGATGCGTTAAGTTTTCTCTTTGATATATATATATATATATATATATATATATATATATATATATATATATATATATAAAGGATGGCCCTAGTCGTAAACCGAGTTTCACGCTAACGCGATATTCCGACAGTAGCTCTTAAAAAACATCTGCTGTGTATGCAAACCAGAAAGAAAAGTTCTCAACACAATACAATATGATAGAGATTTTCTAAACAAAGAGTCACCTTTCAGGTTTTTTTTATTTATTTATCTTTTTTAGTTGGGAGGAGCATAATTATGTGTTTAGGGTTTTATTTTGATCTTGGCCGGATGGATGCTTTTCCCCTTCAGGTGTGATTGGTTATTTTTTTTCCATCTTAGTCTTTCTTGGGGGTATAAAAGCTCCCATTTTCGCATTACAACTGCTCACAGCCTGACGATTACTTAAAGACAGGAAACCTATAGTAGTGGTCGGAATGTGTACACCTGAAAAGTGATTCTTTGTTAATATATATATATATATATATATATATATATATATATATATATATATAAGAAGTGGGTTGTTACACATGAAATAAAATTCCAATAACCAAAAACACTATTCTTATAAGAGTGCTCAATATCGAGTAGAGCTAATTATATTTATTTAAATTTATAACATATGCATGTTATAAGATCACTACAGAAGTTTCAATTTTCTTTTGACACCGCTGGTGTCTTATCAAGTGATCACTTGATAAGACAATGGATTCGACTAGAAAGTCAGTCAGTCAGTTATGTGCCATGCGTGATACACGCTTAGGCGATCATATATCTTTCGATACATGACTGACGAGGCAGATTTTTTCCTGCAGTAGGTTGCCATTTCTTTCTGCGGTAGACCAGTTGCCATCCAAGGCTATAGGACCCAGTCAGTCCTGTTATTTATCCAAAGCTGGAGGGAGAAGAAGAGGATTCATAACTTTCCCAAGGGTATTAGCACGTAAGTGAATGTAATGGATTCGACTGGAATTCGAACTCGGATCTCCAACTCCTCAATCCGAACGCCAGAGATAGTTTTGTCAAAAATCACAAATTACTAAAAATGCAAAACATTAACCTGAAAATATGACTTATATAACGTCATCAGGTCGAGATTTTCATGTGGATGTCATGAATGATGCCAAACGCGTTCAGAAATATCTAAACTGTCAGTTGTATACAACCGCTTTCTAAGCTCAATGGTTAAAAAATGGGTCTGAGTGATTAGAGGCTGAGACACTTAGCAAAGATCATCTTTTTTTCAACTTTGTGGACTGGTGACACAAAATCACAAAGAGTGTGCCAAAACCCCAAGAAATCCCATCATTTGAAGACTATCAAGAATTAAAATGGACAACAGATGTAACTTGAAAAAAAAATAATGTCAAAATCAAGTTGTTGACATTCCGGACTACTTCAAACAAAAAGTTAGGAAGGAAACCTCCATCAATACTGGAAAGAGTGATAACAGGTACTGGGCTTGAGAAGAGAAAATAATGACATAATCTAGATGTTGACATTCCACACTACTTCAAATAAAAGGTTAGGAAGGAAACCTCCATCAATACTGGAAATAGTGATAACAGCTACTGGGCATGAGAAGAGAAAATAATGACATAATCTAGATGTTGACATTCCACACTACTTCAAATAAAAGGTTAGGAAGGAAACACCCATAAATAATGGAAAGAGCGATAATATCTACTGGACTTGAGAAACCTGTTTTCCTGAAAATGTTTATGAATTCCAGTCGAAATCAATATTGTCTGCTGGGCTAATGAATGCCAAATGTTTCCTCTTAGGGAAACGGCTATATTACCATATATATATATATATATATATATATATATATATTATAAATTAATTGACTTAAAATATGTTTTTCTTCGCTACACAGTCCTAACCATGTTTCAAAAATGGAAGCTAAAAACTCCGAATTTAAATTTGTAATTAAATTAAAGACATTAGTTCCATTTCATCCTCAAGCGAATTTTGGAGTAAATTTTAAAATTACTGGGTTTAAAAGTTACTCCAAAATTCGCTTGTGGATGAAATGGAACTAATATCTTTAATTTAATTACAAAATTAAATTCGGAGCTTTTAGCTTCCATTTTTGAAACATGGTTAGAACTGTGTAGCGAAAAAAAACATATTTTAAATCAATTAATTTATAATATTAATGCTCTGTAAATTTACATTGAGCACTATTTTGTAAAAATAAAAAAATATCTATAAGAACACCGGATTATATATCTTACTGTTCATATATATATATATATATATATATATATATATATATATATATATATATATATATATATATATATATATATATATACCGGGTGTAGCAGTAAAGGTGTCCAAATCGTGTAACACCAAATTTGTTCAATTGTTAGATTAAGCTTTAAACCTTTGTATCTTCGAAATGATTAAAGATATTTTACTGGAATTCTTCGACGTTTATATAACACTATTGGATTCTACTTTGAGCAATAAGAATGTATAATTACTCTCCAAGTTTAACAGAAGAAATCGATCATAAACAAAAATGACATGTTTATCATTAATTAATCATAGTTAAGGATCGAAAGCTAATGAAGGATTGAAATAAATTTCATATATATATATATATATATATATATATATATATATATATATATATATATAATTCCAGGATCATTTTCCAACTTATTCATAATAATCTTTGCCCTCTCTAACCTTCTAACTCTCTGTCCTGGAAAACAAGTTGTTTCACTGGTTTCATGTATGACTTAATTTTCAAGTCTGTTTTTCACTGCTCTTTGGACTGTCATAGCTGAAACTCTTCTCTCACGTGCCAAACGTCTTATGGATTGAGTTGGATCTTTTCTAATTGATCTCTTTAGCTCTAATTTGAAATGATGATCCCTCTTCCTATTGTGACCTCCTGATCCAGTTTTCCTCACTACTGTTCCCGCTTTTTAAAACTTATTCAGTGTTCTCTTGATGGATCTTGAATGAACTTTGAAGATACAAGTCAGAGTATGAATGTTTGTACCATGACTGAAGGCCTGAACTAATAATCTACGTGCAAGTATATGTGTATATACGTATGTTTTTTAATCATACATAAACATATATATATATATATATATATATATATATATATATATATGATAAAAGGAATGTATATATATATGTGTGTGTGTGTGTGTGTGTGTGTGTGTGTGTGTGTGTGTGTGTGTGTATAAATATTTGAAATAGGATGAACAGCCCTCGAATTACATATTAAAATCTCACACCGTCAAATAAATTAAATTAGTGAACATATCTAATAAAATCGGTTATTATCACCTGAAAATGGTATATTTTTTCATATATGTATATCCTGGACGAATGAATAGAGACTTAGCGACAATAAGAAACAGGTTCGAATCCCATCATGGTCGATTTGTCAGGAAGGTGACATCCTTGTAACACCAACCTGGGAAACGTTAACAATTTCTCAACGGCCCTTGTAGATAGATAGATAAATAATTTGCCCTTGATTCCCTTTCCTTGTTTATTCTAAATTAAATCCACATTCTGAATAGATGTGTCTTGACCTCCTCTATTTTGGGAAGATAAGAGAAGCGATTGCTCGAACACAAACTCGTGACGTCTTTCCCAGACAAATCTCAAGCTGAACTTGTAAATATCATCGGCTTCTCGTCAGAACAAAAGGCTATACAAATGGAATGTAATGTAACCAAGTACATTTAGGTGTAAGCTATTCAACCAGGCGGTTCGTTTCGGACCGTTAGTTTTGTATAAGTTCATGAAAACTTCTGCCGAAATCTTTATAGAAAAGAAAAGAAAAGGTATCTACTAATTCGCTCGACGGTTGTGATGGCTCGGTAACTCAATGTTTGAGGACCTCAAGAAAACGAATAACTCTAGTGTCTTTGATAAACAGATTATGTACATTTGAGTTTAGGCGAAAAAAAAAAAAAAGAAATTAAAAAACAACAACGAAAAACGAAGAGATGATATCACGTGACCGATCACTTGACGACGTAAGATGGCGGCGGATGAATCAGTTGAGCAAGAGAAATGAAGAAGACCTTACTCAATGCATGATGCGTGCTTGATGCTCGTCTGAAAATCGACTCCATTTGTTCAGGGTGTCTCACGTTGAGGCGTTGTGCCGTGTGCACATGTCCGATGTCACGGTTGACGAAGTTTTAAAGGTTTATTATATATATATATATATATATATATATATATATATATATATATATATATATATATATACGGCTGGCCTTTTGTCAGTGCATGTAACGGAATCGACTGAAATAAAGATAAGCAGACGACTTAACAGGGCGGGAAAAAAAAAAAAATGGATAAAACATTTTCAAAACGAAGCAAAAAGAGAGGGAAAAGGACAAAGTGAAAATTTCAATGAAATCAGAGGGCAATGAACAACATATAAAAAGAAGCAAAAATAACTGAATTAAAAGAGAGGAGTTTTAAATAAAGAATTTTTAACAGAAAAAACGTTTTATTAGTAGTAAGTAAATTATCGCAATTTTCATTCAACATATTTCTCTTAGTTTTACATCTGTCGTAATAGTTTTAAATAATCTGAATTTCTTAAATGAAGCATTATCCACCATTGTTCATATTAAAGTAGGATTTCCTTCATCTTCATTTTTCAATTTCATTTCTTTATTTCCACTAGTAGTATTAGTAGTAGTAATATTATCTGCAATTTTCATTAGATCAAGCATTGTCAAGTATTCTTCATTCTTCTTTCATTTTCATTTCAATTGCTTTATTTCCACTAGTAGTATTTTTTTATTATCTTCATTTCAATCAAAAGCATTGTATTCTTTATTTTCCACTAGTTTCTTTATTATTTAGTTTAGTATATTATCTGCAATTTTCATTAGATCAAGCATTGTCAAGTAATCTAGATTTTCTTTCATCTTCATTTCAATTCGTTTTTATTTCCACTAGTAGTATTAGTAGTTGTATCATCTGCAATTTTCATTAGATCAAGCATTGTCAAGTATTCTTCATTTTTCACTAGGATTTCTTTCATCTTCATTTCAATTGCTTTATTTCCACTAGTAGTATTAGTAGTAGTAATATTATCTGCAATTTTCATTAGATCAAGCATTGTCAAGTATTCTTCATTTTTCACTAGGATTTCTTTCATCTTCATTTCAATTGCTTTATTTCCACTAGTAGTATTAGTAGTAGTAATATTATCTGCAATTTTAATTTGATCAAGCATTGTAATTCTTCATTTTTTCACTAGGATTTCTTTCATTTCATTTCAATTGCTTTATTTTAGTAGTATTAGTAGTTGCAATTTTCATTAGATCAAGCATTTCTTCATTTTTCACTAGGATTTCTTTCATCTTCATTTCAATTGCTTTATTTCCACTAGTAGTATTAGTAGTAGTAATATTATCTGCAATTTTAATTTTCATTTAGCATTCTTCATCAATTTCTTTCATTTTTTCAAGCTTTATTCTTCATTTTCACTAATTTCTTTCATCTTCATTTCAATTGCTTTATTTCCACTAGTATTGCTTTATTTTAGTAGTAGTAATATTATCATTGTCAATTTTCATTAGATCAATTTCATTGTCAAGTATTTCATTTTTCACTGATTTTCTTTCATCTTCATTTCAATTGCTTTATTTCCACTAGTAGTATTAGTAGTAGTAATATTATCTGCAATTTTCATTAGATCAAGATCAAGTATTCTTCATTTTCACTAAATTTCTTTTCATCTTCATTTCAATTGCTTTATTTTTAGTATTAGTAGTAGTAATATTATCTGCAATTTTCATTAGATCAAGCATTGTCAAGTTTTATTTCTTTCATCTTCATTTCAATTGCTTTATTTCCACTAGTAGTATTAGTAGTAGTAATATTATCTGCAATTTTCATTTGATCAAGCATTGTCAAGCATTCTTCAAGTAGGATTCTTTTTCATTTCAATTGTTGTTTTTTTCACTAGGCAATTTTCATTAGATCAAGCATTTCATTCTTCTTTTTTCAATTTCATTTCAATTGCTTTATTTCCACTAGTAGTATTAGTAGTCAAGCAGTAATCTTCATTTATCTGCAATTTTCATTGGATTTCTTTCAATTTCAATTGCTTTATTTCCACTAGTAGTATTGTCAATTTTCATTCTTCATTTTTCACTAGGATTTCTTTCATCTTCATTTCAATTGCTTTATTTCCACTAGTAGTATTAGTAGTAGTAATATTATCTGCAATTTTCATTAGATCAAGCATTGTCAAGTATTCTTCATTTTCACTAGGATTTCTTTCATCTTCATTTTCAATTGCTTTATTTCCACTAGTAGTATTAGTAGTAGTAATATTATCTGCAATTTTCATTAGATCAAGCATTGTCAATCATTCTTCATTTTTCACTAGGATTTCTTTCATCTTCATTTCAATTGCTTTATTTCCACTAGTAGTATTAGTAGTAGTAATATTATCTGCAATTTTCATTAGATTCTTCATTTTTCACTAGGATTTCTTTTCATCTTCATTTCAATTGCTTTATTTTTTATTATTAGTAGTAGTCATGCAATTTTCATTAGATCATTCTTCATTTTCATCTTTTCACTAGGTATTTAGTAGTAATATTTTGCAATTTTCTTCATTTCAATTCTTCATTTTTTATTTCTTTCATCTTCATTTCAATTGCTTTATTTCCACTAGTAGTATTAGTAGTAGTAATATTATCTGCAATTTTCATTAGATCAAGCATTGTCAAGTATTCTTCATTTTTCACTAGGATTTCTTTCATCTTCATTTCAATTCTTTATTTCCACTTTTAGTAGTAGTAATATTATCTGCAATTTTCATTAGATCAAGCATTGTCAAGTATTCTTCATTTTTAGTAGATTTCTTTATTATTTCAATTTGCAATTTTAGTTTAGATGCAATTTTCATTAGATCAAGCATTGTCTTCTTTCTTTTTTCACTAGGATTTCTTTCATTTCATTTCAATTGCTTTATTTCCACTAGTAGTATTAGTAGTAGTAATATTATCTGCAATTTTCATTAGATCAAGCATTGTCAAGTATTCTTCATTTTTCACTAGGATTTCTTTTCATCTTCATTTCAATTGCTTTATTTCCACTAGTAGTATTAGTAGTAGTAATATTATCTGCAATTTTCATTAGATCAAGCATTGTCAAGTATTCTTCATTTTTCAAGGATTTCTTTCATTCATTTCAATTGCTTTTTTCCACTAGTAGTATTAGTAGTAGTAATATTATCTGCAATTTTCATTTCATTTCAATCATTCTTCATTTTCACTAGGATTTCTTTCATCTTCATTTCAATTGCTTTATTTCCACTAGTAGTATTAGTAGTAGTAATATTATCTGCAATTTTCATTAGATCAAGCATTGTCAATCATTCTTCATTTTTTCACTAGGATTTCTTTCATCTTCATTTCAATTCTTTATTTCCACTAGTAGTATTAGTAGTAGTAATATTATCTGCAATTTTCATTAGATCAAGCATTGTCAATCATTCTTCATTTTCACTAGGATTTTTTCATCTTCATTTCAATTGCTTTATTTCCACTAGTAGTATTAGTAGTAGTAATATTATCTGCAATTTTCATTAGATCAAGCATTGTCAATCATTCTTCATTTTTCACTAGGATTTCTTTCATCTTCATTTCAATTGCTTTATTTCCACTAGTAGTATTAGTAGTAGTAATATTATCTGCAATTTTCATTAGATCAAGCATTGTTCATTCTTCATTTTTTTCTAATTTTCTTTCATCTTCATTTCAATTGCTTTATTTCCACTAGTAGTATTAGTAGTAGTAATATTATCTGCAATTTTCATTAGATCAAGCATTGTCAAGTATTCTTCATTTTTCACTAGGATTTCTTTCATCTTCATTTCAATTCTTTATTTTAGTAGTATTAGTAGTAGTAATATTATCTGCAATTTTCATTAGATCAATTCTTCATTTTTCATTAAGTATTCTTCATTTCACTAATTAGTTTTATTTTCAATTTTCATTTCTTTATTTTCATTTTTTTTATTAGTAGTATTAGTAGTAGTAATATTATCTGCAATTTTCATTAGATCAAGCATTGTCAAGTATTCTTCATTTTTCACTAGGATTTCTTTCATCTTCATTTCAATTGCTTTTATTTCCACTAGTAGTATTAGTAGTAGTAATATTATCTGCAATTTTCATTAGATCAAGCATTGTCAAGTATTCTTCATTTTTCATTAGGATTTTCTTTCATCTTCATTTCATTGCTTTATTTCCACTAGTAGTATTAGTAGTAGTAATATTATCTGCAATTTTCATTAGATCAAGCATTGTCAATCATTCTTTCATTTTTTCACTAGGATTTTTTCATCTTCATTTCAATTGCTTTATTTCCACTAGTAGTATTAGTAGTAGTAATATTATCTGCAATTTTCATTAGATCAAGCATTGTCAAGTATTTTCATTTTTAGGGATTTCTTTCATCTTCATTTCAATTGCTTTATTTCCACTAGTAGTATTAGTAGTAGTAATATTATCTGCAATTTTCATTAGATCAAGCATTGTCAAGTATTCTTCATTTTTCATTAGGATTTCTTTCATCTTCATTTCAATTGCTTTATTTCCACTAGTAGTATTAGTAGTAGTAATATTATCTGCAATTTTCATTAGATCAAGCATTTTATTCTTCATTTTTTCACTAGATTTCTTTCATCTTCATTTCAATTGCTTTTATTTCCACTAGTAGTATTAGTAGTAGTAATATTATCTGCAATTTTCATTAGATCAAGCATTGTCAATCATTCTTCATTTTCACTAGGATTTCTTTCATCTTCATTTCAATTGCTTTATTTCCACTAGTAGTATTAGTAGTAGTAATATTATCTGCAATTTTCATTAGATCAAGCATTGTCAATCATTCTTCATTTTCACTAGGATTTCTTTCATCTTCATTTCAATTGCTTTATTTCCACTAGTAGTATTAGTAGTAGTAATATTATCTGCAATTTTCATTAGATCAAGCATTGTCAAGTATTCTTAATCTTCATTTATTATTTCTGCAATTTTCATTAGATCAAGCATTGTCATTCTCAATCTTTATTTCAGTTTTTCACTAGGATTTCTTTCATCTTCATTTCAATTTCTTTATTTCCACTAGTAGTATTAGTAGTAGCATTGTCAAGTATTCTTCATTTTCAAGGATTTTCTTTCATTTCATTTAGATCCACATTAGCAATTTTCATTGTCAATCATTCTTCATTTTTTTCCACTAGTAGTATTAGTAGTAGTAATATTAATTTTCTTTCATCTTCATTTTAGTAGTAGTAATATTATTGCTTTATTTTCCACTATTTATTGCTTTATTTAGTAGTATTAGTAGTAATATTATCTGCAATTTTCATTAGATCAAGCATTGTCAAGTATTCTTCATTTTTTCAATCATTTCAATTGCTTTTTTCCATTAGTATTAGTAGTAGTAATATTATTGCAATTTTCATTAGATCAAGCATTCATTCTTCATTTTCATTTTTTTTTCATCTTCATTTCAATTGCTTTATTTCCACTAGTAGTATTAGTAGTAGTAATATTATCTGCAATTTTCATTAGATTTTCATTGTCAAGCATTCTTCATTTTTCACTAGGATTTCTTTCATCTTCATTTCAATTGCTTTATTTCCACTAGTAGTATTAGTAGTAGTAATATTATCTGCAATTTTCATTAGATCAAGCATTGTCAAGTATTCTTCATTTTCATTAGGATTTCTTTCATCTTCATTTCAATTGCTTTTTTCCACTAGTAGTAGTAATATTATCTGCAATTTTCATTAGATCATTGTCAATCATTTTCATTTTTCATAGGATTTCTTTCATCTTCATTTCAATTGCTTTATTTCCACTAGTAGTATTAGTAGTAGTAATATTATCTGCAATTTTCATTATCAACATTGTCAAGTATTCTTCATTATTTCTTTCATCTTCATTTCAATTGCTTTATTTCCACCAGTAGTATTAGTAGTAGTAATATTATCGGCAATTTTCATTAGATCAAGCATTGTCAAGTATTCTTCATTTTTTCATTAGGATTTCTTTATCTTCATTTCAATTGCTTTTTTCATTAGTAGTAGTAATATTATCTTCAATTTTCATTTTCAAGTATTCTTCATTTTTCACTAGGATTTCTTTCATCTTCATTTCAATTGCTTTATTTCCACTAGTAGTATTAGTAGTAGTAATATTATCTGCAATTTTCATTAGATCAAGCATTGTCAAGATTTCTTTTCATTCTTCATTTTCCACTAGTACTTTCATTTCTTTCATTTCATTTCAATTATTCTTCATTTTTATTTCCACTTAGTAGCTTTATTTAGTAGTAGTAATATTATCTGCAATTTTCATTAGATCAAGTATTCTTCATTTTTCATTAGATTTCTTTCATCTTCATTTCAATTGCTTTATTTCCACTAGTAGTATTAGTAAGTAATATTATCTGCAATTTCATTTCATATTTTCATTTTTCACTAGGATTTCTTTCATCTTCATTTCAATTGCTTTATTTCCACTAGTAGTATTAGTAGTAGTAATATTATCTGCAATTTTCATTAGATCAATTTTATTCAAGTATTCTTCATTAGATCAAGCATTGTATTAGTAGTATTCTTATTATCTGCAATTTTCATTAGATTTTGCATTCTTCATTTTTCATCATTTCAACTTTATTTCCACTAGTATTATTAGTAGTAGTAATATTATTCAATTTTCATTAGATCAAACATTGTCAAGTTTCTTCAATTGATTTCTTTCATCTTCATTTCAACTAGTAGTATTAGTAGTAGTAATATTATCTGCAATTGCTTTTTCTAGTAGGAGAATATTATGCAACCATATCTTGAATTTTAAGTTTCTTTTCTTCATTTCAATTGCTTTATTTCCACTAGTAAGTTGAAATTATCTGCAATTTTCATTAGATCAAGCATTTCAAGTATTCTTCATTTTTCACTAGGATTTCTTTTCATCTTCATTTTCAATTCCTTTACACTAGTGAATAGTAGTAAATTATCTGCAATTTTCAAGATGCATTCTTCATTTTTTTTCATTTTCAATTGCTTTATTTCCACTAAGTATTAAAAAGGCTCGAACCAATTCATTTTTCTAGGATTTTTTGAACCATTTTAAATAAAGTAGTATTAGTAGTAGTAATATTATCTGCAATTTTCATTTTCATTGTCAAATTTCATTTTTTAGGACCATCTTCATTTACTAGTATCAATAAATGATTTTCATTAGGATAGATTCTTCAAATATATTAATTATGATACTGAAGATAAATACAAATCTACCACTCATTTAAAACACATTTTGTAAGTTGGTTAGTAGTAGTAATATTTTGCAATTTTTAGATCAAGCATTGTCAACATCATTTTTTCACTAGGATTTCCATGGGTTTAGCGGCACTTTAACATCTCTATGGGTTATTTAATGCCCAAATCTGTATATTTGGAACACAATTTTACCACATCATCTAAGTATATTTTGAACGCAATTTTATGCCCTCATCTTCACAGATAAAATAGTAGTTATTTGGTCATTTCATTGTTAGCATTGTCATACATTTATAATGTTCATCTTAATTTCAATTGCTTTATTTTTATATAGTAAAATGTATTATCTGCAATTTTATTTTACTATAAATATGTCTTTCATATTTTTTTTTTTTTTTTGTGCAATTTTCATTAGATCAAGGGCTCACTTCTTTGATTTAGAAGTGATCAGAGATGGCTAAAAATATCTTGGTAAAAAATTTGAATGAATTATCGTCAGTAATAAAAAAGATTACCATTTCAATGCTGCAACTGGAGAAACAAATATATAATTCAAATCTTACCACTCATTTAAAATTTTAAGAATCAACATCTCCATGGGTTTATTTTGGGTTATTTAATGCCCAAATTCATCAAACAAACCAAAAGAAAATTTTTGAACAATAAACTGAATGCCAAATTGTTATACATTTATAATGTTGTAATTTTTTTTAAAAATGTATATTTGCTATAAAACGATCATTTTGTTTAACGGCATATCAACACTTTATGGGTTATAATTCATCAAACAAGCAAAACTTAATTTTGATATTTGCAAAACGAATTTTTTGTTTGCATATACTTTTATAAAGGAGCTTTGAAGTAATAAAAATGTTATTCTGCTTTCACAATTGAATACATGGTAGATGATACTCAGCCTTTGTTCATATACATGTTTGTGGGGATATCATTACTAGAGTCAATGACATGTTTTTTTATATTTTGGAATACAGTTTAATTTAAGAAATTGTTGGATATTATATGGCTATGTTATGACAGTTTTTTCATGTTCGTTGATTTTGTTTAGCGGCATATCAACACTACTATGGGTTATTTAATGCCAAAATGTAAATAATCTGAACAATTTTATGGCTTCAATTGAATATATTTTGAATGCAATCGTATGCTTTCAACTACAGATAAAATGTATTGTTAATTTTACTCTAAATAAATATTGTTTGTATTTTATTTCATAAAAATGTATTTCTGGTATTTTTACTATAAAAATGTACTTTTATATTGTGTTTGGGGATTCACTATTTTCCCAGAGCTGGGACCCCTAGCAGGTGCTGCCACCACGTGTCAGTGTGGAGCTGAGAACAACAGCAATTAAGAGGTGGTTCCATGCTCCACAAAACCTCCAATCTCCCAATCAGAGCTATTGCTGCCAAGGATAGTTTATTGTCATACCCACGACTAAAATTTTGTAAGTGTGTTGCACAAAAATTTCTTTATATATATATATATATATATATATATATATATATATATATATATATTTTTAATTGTAGAGGAAAGACGGAAATAAACACCAAAACAGTCAAGCTTAAAATGACAAAATTGGTTTCTGCGTAGAAGGATCCGCGCATCCTTCCGGTTATTAAATTAATCCTTTTTAAAATAAATACTCAATATTTTTCAACCAACAATTTGTGTTCCCAACGACAATAAAAATATATGCTTCGGGATCCCTTTTAAGACTATTTAGGCAAAATCTCTAGATGAACAAAACCAGTAAGGTGATAGGGACGGCAACATACGATAACTGTTCACGACGCAGCTTCAATTAAGATTCCTTTACTCATTCACACGTCTTCCTCAACAAGCTACGTGACACTTACACATTTCCTCAGCAAGCTACGTAACACTTAGACTTTCCTCCTCACCTTTTCCCTCGCCTTTCTTTTTCACAAATAAACGCGAAGAAATCACATTTGCTTTCATCCTAACTACAAGCACAGAACTTTAACACGAAAACAGACTAAGATAGATAGATAGATAGATAGATAGATAGATAGATAGATAGATAGATAGATATGAACAAACTTATATACATAGAGAGATAATGAAAAGACTGAGATAGATAGATATGAACAGACTAAGATAGATAGATAGATAGATAGATAGATAGATAGATAGATAGATAGATACCGTATATGCTCGCGTATCATGCGACTTTTGAAGACCGAATTTTGAAGCTAATTTTAAGGGGGTCGCATCATACATATGATTTAAAATTAGCGTATGTACTGCTGGCCCTAGGTACGCCGTTGACGAAACTATATATCCATTTACTGTAGTCAAAAAGTACAGCTGTATTTAACATTAATTTTATTTTTGATAAAACTGATGTTTTACTTAACTGTATCCAATACTAATGCATGTAATAGTCACATATTAGTATCGTATTATAAAATACAAACAGAGTGAATATGCATCTTTTCCATTGTTTACGTTTATAAAATGTTTAGCTGTTTCTCGTTCGCTTGTTTATGGCTAGACGCGTTTACACATCGAGTATAGCTTTACTAACGATACTTTTATCATTTTCTTTTACTTTTTTAACTTATTTAACTAGAAGATGGGAGAAAGAGATAGAGGAAAAGATGTTAGTCTCTATTGTAATTTGGTCTCTCAAAAAAGCAACTCGCATTATACACGAGATACATGATAAAATCATTTTTATAAATGAAAATTTGGGCGTCGCAGGAGATGCGAGATCGCACGTTACACGACTTTATATGGCATTCATTTATTTATTTTTATCCCTTTTCCTTCAATATGCTCTGTGGGTATCAAGTTTTCAAAGCCTTCTTTCCTCACTAAGTATTGCAGAAATGTCAACTGTCTCTTTCTGATTCTACGTATACGCGTCATATTGTTTCCATTTTCTTTAAAACGTACTTGTCACTCACATGCTACGTCCATGGAATTCTCAGCATCCTTCTGTAGGAACCCATCTTTGTTGCCTCAACTCCCCTCTTCATCTGTGATGAGATTGTCCAGCATTCTCCGCTATAAAGACTTACAGATATTTACATAGTAGTTTGGAGTCCTTGGTATGACGATAAACTACAAGGACACTGATCGGGAGATTGGAGGTATTGAGGAGTGTGCAACCACCACTTAATTGATTTTCTTCCCAGGTCCATCCTGACCCGGGGTGGTAGCACTTGTTAGGGTCCCAGCTATGGACAAATAGCGACCCCCAGCAAACAAAACACTATGAAAGTATGAAAATACATTTTTATAATAAAATGATCAACAATACATTTTTATTTGTAATTGAAGCCATAAAATTCTGTTCAAAATAATTAGAATTTGATATTAAATAACCCATAGAAGTGTTGATATGCCGCTAAACAAAATCAACCAATCAACAATACATATGTAAGGCAAAATCTCCAACAATACATTTTCTCTGTTGTTGAAGGCATACAATTGCATTCAAAATATATTTAGTTGAAGCCATAAAATTATTTTCCAAATATTCAGATTTCGGTACTAAATAACCCATAGAGGTGTTGATATGCCGCTAAACAAAATCAACCAACCAAATCAATATCTATCAACAAAATCAACAAACTAAAAATACATATTTATATTAAAATGACCAACAATACATTTTATCTGTAGTTGAAGGCATACAATTGCGTTCAACATATATTTAGTTGAAGCCATAAAATTATGTTCCAAATATTTAGATTTCGGCATTAAATAACCCATAGAGTTGTTGATTTGTCACTAAACAAAATCAACCAACCAATAATACATACTTAAGTTAAAATTACCAACAACACATTTTATCTATATTTGAAGGCATACTATTGCTTTCAAAATATATTTAGTTGAAGCCATAAAATTCTGTTCAAAATATTTAGATTTCGGCATTAAATAACCCATAGAGATGTTGATATGCCGCTAAGCAAAATCAACTAAACAATACATATTTAAAGCAAAATGACCCGCAATATATTTTATGCGTAGTTGAATGCATAGAATTGCATTGAAAATATATTTAGTTGAAGCCATAAAATTCTGTTCCAAATATTTAGATTTCGGCATTGAATAACCCATGGTGATGTTGATATGCCACTAAACAAATTCACCTAACCGACTAAACAACCATTTTCATGACATTCATCCATATAATATCCTACCATTTCTCAAAGAAATCAAACTGTATTCCAAAATATAACTTCAACAAAACTACTACAAAAAATACACCGTCGAAGGCGTTTCGTCGTGGTGTATTGGTTAACAAGCTTGTTTCATTAAATCAATTTCGACTGAGTAACGAGTTCGATCCTCGCTGGGTAATTTTACGTTTAGGAATCTACCATTGTAGGATACTTCAACATAGCGTAAGATTAACAACCTTGCCTTGCTAGAACAAGTACCACTAAGTACTGAGTTCGATCCTCATTGAGTGTCCCATATTTTCGGTCACATCTAAGCTATGCTAATAAAATCACCATATCACTGCCTCTAGTAATTATATTCACAAAAGCTAAGTATCATCTACCATGTACCCAAATGTGAAAGCAGAATAACATATATCATATTTTTCTTACTTCAAACTCCCAAGAAAATTAAATTTTGGCATTAAATGACCCATAAGGAGTTGATGTGCCGTTAAACTAACAGATAAACCAATCAATCATAGCAATTGAGCTCGCTTTACTTAAGTGCGTGTTATAGTGGACCATACCTATTCTATAGTTAATAGACTCTCCCACCTATAATAAGTAGGAGTAGTAGCAGTCGCTGAGTCGGCAGTGAGTTGGTCAGTCAGTCGATGTCGGACGACTGTTAGTCGGATACTAAAGTATCAGCGACCACCACTAGATTTCTCTGCGTCATTACCTATTATATCAAGTTCCTAACGTTTTGTACGTCGAACCTATTTTAGGACCGACTTAGTACAAATACAAGCCTCCACTGTGAAACCACTACATAACAGTGCGTAAGGAAATTTTCCTATCTCTTAATACTTCGCTTAGTTTCTGAAAGGTATTTTTCTCTATACGACTTCGGATTTCAGTGTCACGATTTCTCTTTGTTAAAACACTTCACATTCAAATTTTCTTGCTTGTATGACGTCAAAATCCCCAAAAATGTTGATAATTCTCTAAGCACTGCCTGTGCCCCTAAAGCGGGTTCCCAGCCCATGACCCGGGAGATAATCCAGCATTCACTGCTATATAGGTCATAGCAGTTGAGCACCCCTATCTGTAATGAAATTTTCCTTTTTCTTAATACTATGTTTAGGTTTGGGAAGGCATTTTTTCGCTATTTCAATACGTCTTCGAATTTCGGTGCCAGATTAAAACACTTCCCAGATATTTAAATTGTCGTTATTGCTTAATCTTGAATTTGCATCCGAGGACCGTTTTTTTTTTCTCTTACGATCACCGAAGTTAAGCAACATCAAGCCTAGATGGGTGACCACTTCGGAATACCTGGTGCTGTAAAGCATGGATGTGCGGCTGGTGCAATGGATCGGAATTGGAAATCGGAGAGCCGAGTTCAAATTCCAAGCGGGTTCGTTATATTCACTTACACGCAAATACGCTTGGAAAAGGTATCAACCCGCCTCTTCTGCCCCCAGTTATGGGTTAAATATTTTCTGGCTTTAAATAACCTGCAAAAGGTTGATAAGATAAAAAAAAAATTATTTAATCATACCTAAGACAGTTTTAAATTTTTTTCTAGTCGTAGGTTGGTTTGAAAAAACGTTTTGAACTTTAAAGCATTGGGTGATTAATTGATTCGTTTTTACGGCTTATCAACCCTTTGCAGGTTATTTAAAGCCAGAAAATATTTTTAGATTTTAAGAATTTTTTTATATATATAATAATGATTTAGTGATACAAGTTTTACTAATTAACCCATAGCTGAGGGGAGAGGTGGTGGATTCATGCCTAATCAGAATTTGATAAACAAACAAGAAATTATAATGTGGATATAAAGCGAGGGATCAATTTTATATTACAATTAATATATAAACTGATCCCTCACTTTGTGACCATGGTAGTTTCTATACATTTATATTCCAGAGTGTGTCACTAAATCTAAAAGACATGCCTATGTAGCTAATCAGTATCTCATTCATTGATTGATTCGTTTTCTACGGATTATCAACCCTTTGCAGGTTATTTAAAGCCAGAAAATGATTTTTTTAGATTGTAAGAATTATATAATAATGATAATATATATAACAGATGATAATGGTTTAGTGATACTTAATCTTACTAATTAACCCATAGCTGGGGGAGAAGAGATGGATTCATATATTTCACAAGAATATTTGCGCATAAGCCTATATAACAAACCCAACGCGAATTGGAACTCGGCTCTCCGATTAACAATTCCAAGCCATTATCCATTACACCACCCGCACATCCAAATTTACAGCACCTGGTATTCCCAAACGGTGACCTATCTCGGCTCTGACCAGGCTCGACATTGCTTAACTTCAATGAACTGGTGTTTCAACGTCGTGTCGCCATATGACTGATCTTTGTTCATAGTGACGCATTTGTAGACCTTGGAAGTAGTGTGTATAGTAGCTAGTATCATATGAAGGCTAATTTATAAATAGAATTTTTATCGTTATGTCTGCGTATCTGTTAGCAACATAAAAAATTACAATGTACAGAGTTGATTACTGAAGCGTTCATATCAGACATTGTTC
Source organism: Acanthosepion pharaonis (assembly GCA_903632075.3). Lineage (NCBI taxonomy): Eukaryota > Metazoa > Mollusca > Cephalopoda > Sepiida > Sepiidae > Acanthosepion > Acanthosepion pharaonis. Next base: position 1,586,800 of record CAHIKZ030000766.1, read on the forward strand.
CTTTTGGGTCATTTTCAGTTACTGCAATGGGGATTTCACTTCTACCCTAAATGCAAGAGACTGCACCTACAACCCCCACTCTATTTCTCTATCTCTTTCTCTTTCTTTCTTTCTCTCTCTCTCTCTCTCTCTCTCTCTATCTATCTATCTATCTATCTATCTATCTATCTATCTACTTTCTTTTTTCTTCTCTCCTCTCTTCTTCCTTTCACACTTTTTGCTTCTCGTTAGTTTTTCTCTTACGATTCTTGTTTTATCCCCCCTCTCTCTATATATATATTCCTCTTCTATTTCTCTCTCTCTCTCTCTTTCTCTCTCTCTCCTTTTTCTTTACCCCTCTTCTCATTTCCTCATTTCTCACTTTTTGCTCTCAATATCTTTCCATCTCTCGCTTTTGTCTCTCATTAGTTCTCCCCAATTTATCTCGCCTTCTCCACTTTCACCCTCTATTATTCCTTTTTTATCTCTGTCCTATCTCCTCTTCTTTCCCCCCTCTCTCTTTATTTGTGTATCTATCCATTTCTTTCTGTCTGTTTTTTCTTTTCTTTCTCTCTTTTTTTTCTTTTTAGTCTTTTTTCACACTATTTCTCGATTTCTCTATTTTCTACCCTCTCTATTTTCGTCTCTTTTCTATTTCTCTATTTCTTTTTCTCACTCTTTATCTCTCTCTAATTCTCTATTTCTAACCTTCTCTCTCTTTA
>CAHIKZ030000766.1:1590000-1707500 GCA_903632075.3 Acanthosepion pharaonis
ATAATTTTTATCACTTAGTTGATAGATGTTATATTTAGCACCCCGACTCCAAAGTTTCGTAGACGAAGCTTTTTTCCAGTGGTTTGGTCCACTCCTCAGGAGGTTTTAACAATTGTCTACCGAGTTTCACAATTTCGTTATTTTTATAGTCACTTAAAAAATAATCTATGCTCTTTTTATTGATGTTAGGTTGATTTTTTTTGTCTGTCTGCATATGCCCCATATTAGGCAAATCAATGTTAAAGTGGAAAACAGTTTTGACCAACGCGTTTCATCCTTTAGGACTTCATCAGACTAAAGCAATGTTTTTGTTGATGTAATTATATATGCGTATGAAGGAGAGGGGGAATATAAAAATGCAAAAGTTGGTTATAACCATGTATTGTTAAGAAACCCTGCCAACGTTGGAACATTGAAAAAATTTTTACCTGTGTCTGGGTATTTAGTGTCACTATTTTTATTTAGTTTCTTTTTTTTCTTATTGTTGCTTCTGTCATTAAGTATCCCACGTTGTGATCGTAAAAGATCTGCAAAATAAACATGAAAAGTTGGACGCAATGCCGGATTAAAGCCCTGTTCTAATTTATAAATATTTATATATTATATTCTAATATATACATATATATATAAGCAAATATTTGATTATGTGAAGATTTTAAAATATTTTCATAAAAAATTCTTAGGTGGATTTATGAAGCAGACATAAAATCCATCTCACGCACGGTGAACACTAGACATGGCTTCTTTAATATTTCCCCTTTTCTAGCAAAATTAATAATCGACAAACGTACATATAAGTTTTAGATCAAAATGAAATTCTTTTCGTTTTTCATTCAAAATACTCAAATTTTAGGAATACGTTTTCACAACATCGCCCACGTGACGACGACGTGATCATATTTAAACGGAACGCTTATCTTATAAAAGATTTCAGTTATCTGTTTGGATTGGTATTGCTTTTATGTCCATCGTCTTTTTCATATTGAATTGTATATGGTCTATGTTAATTATGTTTTATGAATATGTCTTGAAGATGGTCTATTAGACCGAAACGTCCGACGTTGACATATATATATATATATATATATATATATATATATATATATATATATATATATATATATATATAATTGTTTGAATAAAACAGACCATTTTTAGGTTCCATGTAATAAATTATTTCACCACAGCCCTTTTAAAGGGCTCTGGATCATCAGACTTTACTTTCAAAGGTTGAAATGAAAATACGGATTACCTAGTTTTGCATAAATATATATATATATATATATATATATATATATATATATATATATATATATATATATATATATATATATATATTGATACATGTTTCATTAAATAATATAGACAAGTGTTGTCTATTTATTTTATGTAAAAATTTTTCATATCATACTTATTATAAAAGGTTGTGTGTGTGTGTGTGGTTGTGTGTGTGTGTGTGTGTGTGTGTGTGTGTGTGTGTGTGTGTGTGTGTGTTTTTATATATTGGATCGGATTTCCTACATTTTTCAACCGATTTCAACAAAACTTCACAGGACTAAGTAAAATTACTTTTGCGGTGGTTCTGACAGAGCAAAAAATTGGAAAAACACAATTGTTTTTGCACGAAATCAATTTGAAAACACGATTAAGAGGCATCGCGAGAATGAAAGGGGGACAACTCATATTGAGTTATACTTATTATAAAACCCAGGTTGTGTGTGTGTGTGTGTGTGTGTGTGTGTGTGTGTGTGTGTGTGTGTGTGTGTGTGTGGTGTGTGTGTCCTTATATATGGGATCGTATTTCCTACATTTTTCAACCGATTTCAACAAAACTTTTTTTTTTTGGCAGGTAGTGTTTCTTATTGTCTTGCACACTTTTTTTCTTTATTTTAACATTCAGAATGCTTTAAAAATTCCATTTACAAGACAATTGTTTATAATAAAATTCTATTCAATCGATAGACTCATAACGATTGAAAACAATGTTTCTGTTTGAGTTTGGGTTTGACCAATTCGTAAAAAAAAAAAGAAAAAAAACTAATTAAGACATGCGTGTCCGTCAACCTTAAACAATAATCTTTGTCAATTTTATTTTTCAGTCTTTATGATATTTGATCTATCGCTTACTGTTACATCCCCGGACAACGCCGGGCGCTACTGCTAGTCGTCTTATAAGCTTGATAACATTATCAAACGAAGAAAGAAAATCACAATATTGATACATATTTTTTTATCCTATCTAAGCTTTCGGCTGACATAAGCCATTTTCAAAGATGAGAATTACATTACAATATATTAATCAATACACGGACAAGACAGTGATGATAGTCTACTTGACACTACATTTGAATGATAAACAACATGCCTGGCCGCATACACAATTCCGGAAAATCCTTGTTGAAAACACAACTATACTTAAACATGAAAACAATAAACAAAAACTAAAAATTCTTGAAGCTATATACATAAAACAGTTGAAATCTAACCTGAACAAAATAAACTATGAAATCTCCACAAATATTCTTAAATGCCTATAATTGGTCACGAAAGCCATTGGTTTATGCCAACGGCTTCCCATACTTAATACTTCTCGAATTCACTCTCGCGTGGTTAATTGTGACGTCAGGAGCTGCGGTGCGATTTTCGCTTCCAGCGTCTCATATGCACGAGTTTGTTGTTGCTTGGAAATCTTCCATGTAAACAGAAACGGACTATCATCACTGTCTTGTCACTTCGTTTAATGATAATCTTATTAAGCTTATCAGACGATATGAAAAGAATTTACATAAAATAAATAGACAACACTTGTCTATATTATTTAATGAAACATGTATGAATGAAAAATGCTGCCTAAATACACACACACACACATATATATATATATATATATATATATATATATATATATATATATATATATATATAACTGATCCGACGTAAAATTTCAGGATAACAACTAAGACATTACTTTATTTATTGAACACGTTAGTTCATGGCACATTGACTGATAAACTCCTACAACAACAAAAAAATTCTCAAATTAATAAAAAAGACGCACTCTTAAATTTTCAAACAATTCAACCTTAGTGTTGCGACTGCACGCTCGAAAAGATTTTATCAGTTAACAATAACACATTAAAAATATATATATATATTTCGATACGCATTTAATTTTTTCGTTTCGGATGCTACCTGAATTTTACCAAAAACAAAATAATTTCCATGCCTGAAGATGACTGAATGTACAGTTGAAAGTAATTACGTATTTAAGAAAGACCTTATACAGCTTATAATTTTTAAAAACAAAGATCATAACATTCATCGATTGATTTGTAGGGTAATGCACCTTTAAAGTTTTGTTTGCGAAAGGATTTCGCCATTTTATATCATTAACTTTACTAATCTACTTTTTGTATGAATGATTCATACCTTTCGCAAGGATATTAACACGTAAGTGAATGTAACGATTCTACTGAAATTCGAACTCGGCTCTCCGATTCCTCAATCCGAGCCGCTATCCATTGTTTCCACCGTCCTTCCATCCTCACATATACCCCATAATATTATCCCGGATGAATCATCGGATTCTATTTAAGAGTACTCATAAAATTCAAACCTCGTTATTTACATGAAGAGGAGAAATACATCAAAAATACTTCCAATCTCCTCCAACGCTCTATTTCCTATTCAATACGAAACAAAGGGCTCGTAAAATATTTCAAAACAGAAAAGCTGTCCTTCCTGACACACCCCACGAATCACAATATATTTATCACCACTACGTCTAAAATAATAAGAGACGTAATACAAAACAAATTAATAAGCTAAAGTAGAAATTTACTCTATTATCTGTAATGATTACCACAAAAATACATAGGAGAAACCACAAGGAATTTAAATAAAAGATTATATGAACACAAGAGGGGTCTTTTACAAAACAACACATTAAACGCATTAGTTGCTGACCTTAATGAGATTGGCCACCATTTTGATTTTAAAAAATGAAAACGTTTAGAAAGCGCTTTAATTACTAGATCATCCACAGTAAATTTCACCTTTTTTGACAGATCTATTATTACAATGTGGTATATTTAATAACAAAAGTGGTAGAAACATGAACAAAAAGAAAAAGAATCTAAATGAAATTGACTAGACTATATATGCAAAGAACATATTAAATAAAATTATGTTTAATTTTAAACTTCTCAGCGTCCGCCTCGATCGATCGATCGATCGAGCGCATGCGCAGTCGCATCAACGTGAACATAAACTTAGTCGGATGAATTCCTAAAGGACGAAACGTGTCACACAATAAATTTTTCCACTTTGTCACACTTCTTTTATATATATATATATATATATATATATATATATATATATATATATATATATATATATATTATAAGAGATTATAATAAAAAACATGTTGAAATCGCTGCACAAAACTTTCATGTTTCAATACTTTGTATTTCTTCAGAGAATTACTTACCATCGCCTGAAGAAGTACAATCAAAGTATTGAAACTTGAAAAGCTTTTTTATAGTGATTCTACATATTTTAATATAATCTCTATAATAAAAATAAAATATATATATATATATATATATATATATATATATATATATATATATATATATTAGAATATTAAAACATGTTAAAATCGCTACACAATTACAATTATGTTTCAACACCATAAATGTGCCTATTCAGGCAATGTTAAACTACTGGCGAGTGAAGGATTAATTTAATTTCAAAAAGCAGAATACTATAAAAATGAACTTGTGCGCTTTGCTGTGATTAACCAATCGAATGTGACCTACGCTAGATTCAAATATTTAGCTTTACTCTGTATTGAACCCTCTTTTAAATTAAATGTTACGTACTGTGGAATCATACTCCATTTGTTCTCATTATATATATATATATATATATATATATATATATATATATATATATATATATGACCGTTTCGTACTAGCCCAGAACCTCGAGGGAGTAAGCCTGATTGGAGGTCCCGGGCAGAGCTTTATGACCCTCACTATTTTATCAATATTTGCTTTTTTTACTATCTACATCTTTATACGTTACAAATTAAACAAAGCAAAACTGAATATTAAAGGAGGAAAATATTTCGAGGATTTTGTTGTTATTCTGAGGTGGGAGCCGAAATCCGTGAATTTGTTTTGCTTATGCTAAGTTTAGGGAAAAAAAAACACCATATAAAATTCACTGATTTGCAACCATAATGTTGGATGTGTTAAAATTATTCAACATTTTAACAAGAAAAAAAAATCTCAAGTAGACGTTAAAAATGGCGGAAAACATTGTTGATTTATTAAAGATGGAATCATCTATTATAGCATGTCTCTAATTTATATTTATATAGATTATAATTATTTTCAAGTTTTTTCTAGTTGAATTGTTCACCTATATTTCATATGATCCATTATTGTACATAATTAGGTTACAATAAAATTTGTATTTTATATCAATACTACCTTATAAAAATTGCGATGTGGTAGAGTCGGGGTGGGGTGGGTCTGTTATGCCCGTATAATAGGTTCGAGGAGTGGTTGACCGTCAAATAGATTCATTGTACAACAGCCTTGTACTGGTCCCGGTGTCTGTGTTATATGAGCAGAAGGATTTGCATTAATTGTATTAAAATATATCGGAATCACAGGAATTTTACATGTACACGAAACACAGATATGCATATTTCTTCTAGTGTATATATATATATATATATATATATATATATATATATATATATATACTGATCGCAAATCATATCATAAAACTACAATTTATCATGCACAAACGGAAACCCACACACGCACGCACACACACACATACACACAAACACACACAGATATGAACTGAATGAGATAGATAGATAGATAGATAGATAGATAGATAGATAGATAGATAGATATGTACGTACTGAATGAGATAGATCGATAGATGCGAAAAGACTTAGATAGATAGATAGATAGATAGATAGATAGATAGATATGTACGTACTGAATGAGATTGATAGATGCGAAAAGACTTAGATAGATAGATAGATAGATAGATAGATAGATAGATAGATAGATAGATATGTACGTACTGAATGAGATTGATAGATGCGAAAAGACTTAGATAGATAGATAGATAGATAGATGGATATGAAAATTGCAATGTAGTAGACTGGAGATCGATTGGGAGGTGTATCATAGATTTCGTGGGGGGGGTGAGCACGTGACCCTTGCACCAATCGTGTGTGTGTGTATTTTTTTTTTTTTTTTTACAGTAAGGTTCACCCTGCACAAGACCTGGGGGCCATTCGTGGTAGACGATTATGTTAAAGGGTAGTTTATATGGATAGTAGGGGAAGATAACGGTTAACCCTAGCCTTGAACAATTTAGGATTGTAGTGATCGGGGAAACATCGTGGCAGTGGTTCGCGGGAAGAAGCAGTTCGAGTGAATCTTACTTCTTGAACGGAGGGAATGAGGTTGGTTTGCTACAATGGAGGGACCCTAGCCGTGAAAGTCGGACCTGGTGGAACCTGTAGATGCAGTTCGGCCGAGCAGCTGAGCACTTTTCATGGTAGTAACGATAGAACAGTGAGAGACTCGCCACAGCCCGCCTGTGAGAGAGAGAGAGAGAAAGGTTGGAGTATGGAAAATAATTCTTCCCCTACAAAGGACTCGGAGACGCTTTTGCACTCTAGACTGGAAACTAAGTATTAGGCAGCTACTGTCCGAACATGGTAACAGTACTCCATTTTCAGCCTGATCTGACACTTATAAAGTTAGAAGATAACATGAGGTCAGGGTATATATATATATATATATATATATATATATATATATATATATATATATATATATATATATGAAATGGACAAAGTCCGACAATTATTTTAAGACATTTTTTTATGTTTATACATTCTTTTTATAGATACAAATATTTAAGTAAATGCTCTGTTTATAATAAACAGTATTAAACACCATTTACCGGCCTGAATGTCCGAGAAACTTTCACAGAAAATATTCGTCCTCCGACAGGATTCGAACCTGTATCCTATACGGAACCGTCATATAGCTTGACTTGCCTTTACCGATTTGGCCACAGAGGAGCGTTCAAATACAGTAAATTCGACCTTGCTAACCGAACGCTCCTCTGTGGCCAAATCAGTAAAGGCACGCCAAGCTATATGACGGTTTCGTATAGGATACAGGTTCGAATCCTGTCGGAGGACGAATATTTTCTGTGAAAGTTTCTCGGACATTCAGGTCGGTAAATGGTGTTTAATACTGTTTATTATAAACAGAGCATTTGATAGAATTTAGGGGCATTTGACTAATCATCATAGTTATTTCATCGAGTCTAGAAGAATCCTCAACAGAAAGCAGAAAGCACTGGACAACTGTTTCGTTCTATTTTGGGACTCATCAGCAGTGTGCATCCACTACCAAGAATTGAACCTGGACCGTTACGATACAACGAAAGCATCATACCACTGGATAAATGGGCCTTGGTGACGAAAAAGAAACTGAACAGACTGGATATAGCAGGACAAACTGAAGTCAAAAACGGAGATAAGCAACGCCCAACATAGTGAACTTGAGTAAAAGGCTGACAGAGCAAGGTTTAGTAGAAATAACAGTAAGACTAAATTTATTAGGAGCTGTGAAGGACAGGAAATCGTGGAGGGCTATGGTCGTCAACGTCCTAAAAGGACACGGAACATAGAAGAAGAAGAAAAGCTTGAGTAAATGGATGGCGGAACAAGGTTTAGGAGAGATAACAAAAAGACAACATTTATTAAGAGCTACAAATGAAAGGAAATTGTGGAGAGCCATGGTCGCCTACGTCATAAAAGGACACGGCACATAGAAGAAAAAGAACTAGTTTCAGTAAATGGATTGTGGAATAGGGTTTAGGAGAGATAACAAAAAGGCAACATTTATTAAGATCGACAAATGAGCGGAAATTGTGGAGAGCCATCAACGCACATAGAAGAAGAAGAAGAAGAAGAAGAAGAAGAAGAAGAAGAAGAATGAGCTTGAATAAATGGATGGCGGAACAAGCTTTAAGAGAGGTAACAAAAAGACAATTTATTAAGAGCTACAAAGGACAGGAAATTTTCTATTAGAATTCAGATGACAAGAGATTATATAATGAATTGGTGCATGTATTTTTCTGCCTGGTTTTGGATGCTTCAGTGGACATCATCAGTGATGGTTCTAGCTGAGGTTCATTAGGGGTTCGGGTCTTTCAACATCATACCCCCTCTCTGCAATGACCCAGCCGATACTGATCAGGTATCGACTTGTGTACCTTCCGTTAGCTACAATTTTTCCCGATCACACATTGCAACTCTTCTTGGCAATTTATGGTCTAATCCCGGATGACTTCTGGTTCACCAGCAATGTGCGCTCTTCCATAAAAAAGGAAGCAAAAGCAGCCACGGTTTCTATCTGGCAATAAACATGGCGGCGTGCTTGGCTTGAAGTATGGGGAGTTATTACTTACACTATATTTATTTATCACTTATTACCGCAAGGAAAGTTTTTCTCGCCTGAATCCATCCTTCAACTCTATAAATCAACCATTCGCCCTTTCATGAAATACTGCTGCCATATATGGTCTGGAGCCCTCTGTGTTCGTCTTAAGGCCCTCGACAAAATCCAGAGATATGCAATGTGATTAGCCCTGATCTGACATCTCGTTTACAGTCGTTCTCTCACAGACGTGCCTTTGCTTCCCTCTGTCTTTTCTATAAATACTTTTACGGTAAGTGCTCCGACGAGCTACTTTCACTGGTTCCCAAACTGAATGAATTTAAACGTGCTACTAGGTTGGAATCTCAGTCCCACCCTTTCACTGTAGAAACGGTTAAATGTAGCCGTCTCTTCTACTCCAATAACTTCATGTCTCGCACTTCCCGTCTGTGGAACTCCCTTCCTCTTACTTACTTCCCTGATAGCTATAATCTCCAACTATTCAAATGTAATGTCAATCGACATCTCCAGATGCCTTGGTCTATTCCCCGCCCTTCTCTTCATCCTTTCCTCTATCACGGCTCTTAACTCTTCCTCTTGTTCTCTATAAACCCTTGCATGCTGGTGTCACTCCCGTCTTGCTTGGGTGAAAAGCTTAAAAAAATTACTCGCACGTGACTATCATTTTATACTCTAGGCCAATTACGTGCGCATCCACAATAGCCTATCTGATGGATTAGAAATAATCTTGGTTTGTGAATTTGGTGAAATAGTCATTGTGAGTTCAATCCCTGGGTCAGGCAGTGTCTAATTTGACTATGTGGAAACAGGACGAGCAAAATAACTAGACAGGGGCAGACGAACGAGAACAGTTTTAAGTCGTAGATTAAATAAAGGGTTCAGTTCAGAATTCTCGGGAGTGGGGGGGTATACACCTGATAAAGTCCGGGAGTGGGGCACAACTGCCGAAACGTTATCATAGCAAAAACAAACATGGGGACAATAGAAAGCATGCAAATGGTGCAAATGGTGAATCCATTGTTGATAATGGATTCGAAGAAAACCACTGAGAAGAGAACATTTTTGTCGTAACCAGAAACACAAAAATTACAAAAAGCATGAGTTTACTTCAAAAAGCATCACACACACACACACACATACACACACAAACAAACGCACACATACACACAGACACACACAAACACACACACACACACACATATATATGTATATATATGTATATACATACATACAGAGATGGAAAGAAATGAACCCACTTAGATAGATAGATAGATAGATAGATAGATAGATAATGAAAAGACTGAGATAGATAGATATGAACAGACTAAGATAGATAGATAGATAGATAGATAGATAGATAGATAGATAGATAGATAGATAGATATGGTTAGGCTGGAATAGATAGATAGATAGATAGATAGATAGATAGATAGATAGATAGATATGGTTTGGCTGGAATAGATAGATAGATAGATAGATAGATAGATAGATAGATAGATAGATAGATAGATATGAACAAACTAACATACATACATAGATAATGAAAAGACTGAGATAGATATGAACAGACTAAGATAGATAGATAGATAGATAGATAGATAGATAGATAGATAGATAGATAGATATGAACAAACTAACATACATAGATAATGAAAAACTGAGATAGATAGATAGATAGATAGATAGATAGATAGATAGATAATGAAAAGACTAAGGTATAAACAGACTAAGATAGATAGATAGATAGATCATAAACAGACTGACATAGAGTTAAATCACACGCATATTTTGATTATTTTTTTTTCTTTTTCACCTCAAAAAAAAACCCTACCACTTATTCAGACTAATTTTGGGTCCCGTGCGTTGACGCAAGAAAAACATTTTATCCAAAATTTCAAACGTTGCAGAAAAGTATAAAAAAGTATAATTTTTTTAATCAAAACCTCATTCGCTCTTTCTTTATAAGAATAAAACAAAGTTCTATTCCTAAAAAAAAGTCCTCCATTACCGTGTCCTTCTACCAGACTCGAAAACATTTAGTAACTTTATACATTATATATGCATTAGATATGTAATCCTATACTAAACATCAAAATAAGAAATATTCATAATATATATCTGTACATCTATATATATCTATATCTATCTATATATATATATATATATATATATATATATATATATATATATATATATGTGGGGGGAATGTATATGTTTGTATGTATGTTTAGTGTGTACGTTGATGGCTGGTTCTATAGTCTATGATAATGTTAAAGTTAGACGTTAGACCTGATTTCCTCTGACCCCGTGGGACAGTTCGTATACTAACGACGACCCTGAGGCTGGCGAGAAGGCCAGGCAAGCCACACAGTTAAGCGATTTCCCCTAGCGGCTCGGGCAGAGATTAGAGAGTAATTTCAAAGGAGATTTCTCCAGGGACTCAGTAATTAAGAATAACTCTTCGTCGATCGGAACATTCAACTCGACTACCAGTCACATGTGTCACACCAAAGACTTGCTAATAACAAGAAATAAAGAGAACTTTAGCGACTGTCACGTTTTCCAAGGCTTTCCAAGTTGTTAACTTAAAAGCTGTCCCCGAAACTTGTTTTATCGTCTGCGAATCTAACTCTACAAGACTATACGAAGGCAGCCTAATGACATTCGATGACCAATGTTGCAAAGTACGACTCTAAATTACAAATAACATAAAAAAAAGGCTCATACAATTTCCAGTCATGTCATCATTGGACGTGTTCTTTTCCACTAGTAGTATTAGTAGTAGTAATATTATCTGCAATTTTCATTAGATCAAGCATTGTCAAGTATTCTTCATTTTTCACTAGGATTTCTTTCATCTTCATTTCAATTGCTTTATTTCCACTAGTAGTATTAGTAGTAGTAATATTATCTGCAATTTTCATTAGATCAAGCATTGTCAAGTATTCTTCATTTTTCACTAGGATTTCTTTCATCTTCATTTCAATTGCTTTATTTCCACTAGTAGTATTAGTAGTAGTAATATTATCTGCAATTTCATTAGATCAAGCATTGTCAAGTATTCTTCATTTTTCACTAGGATTGCTTTCATCTTCATTCCAATTGCTTTATTTCCACTAGTAGTATTAGTAGTAGTAATATTATCTCCAATTTACATTAGATCAAGCATTATAAAGCATTCTTCATTTTCACTAGGATTTCTTTCATCTTCATTTCAATTTCTCTATTTCCACTAGTAGTATTAGTATATATATATATATATATATATATATATATATATATATATATATATATATTTCATTTTAATGGTATTAGTAATATATATATAAGATATAATATAAACTAAAATTATGGAAAATGAAAATATCACTGAAACATATCGGAAAATTTCCAGGTTTCATTTTAAATCAAGAAAATATGAATTTTAAACAAATTAGTTTTCATAACAAAAGTACTCAGTTGTAGGCTTTATTCCACTGAGAATATAAGGTTCGCGTATAGTGTCCTTTTATAGTCCCAGTAAACAGAAATAGCTCTCTCAAAGAGTAGATTAACAAAATAAGGGCAGACCACTCTTGATTATATATAACAATAGTCACAATATATGGCAAAAAACAAGGCGTCTGTTGAAAGTGATGCTAGGAGGTTTGGAGTTAATGCTATAAACGTTAAGCTTTCTCCTGAAAATCCGACTGCTTAAGTGTTTCTCTGTGTTTCGAGGCATCAGATTTAATGGCCACTTTGGAAGAGGGGCGTATTTTTTATTATTTATTTTTCGTCATCATCACAGTGGAGGACTTAGTGGCAAGCACAATGGTATGTGCCAGGCGGAGATTGAGAAGAAGTTCAATTGAAAGCAGAAAATGACGTTAGAAAATGGCAACGAGAATTTCCTCTTTGCCAGCAGCCATCTTTTTTTTATTTATTTATTTTTTGTCAAGCGTTCAGTTTGTCTTTATCTTTAATGTGGTTGCCCTTTTTGCTTGACACGTTTCTTTCAAACCTTGTCTCTCTCTCTCTCTCTCTCTCTCTCTCTCTCTCTCTCTCTCTCTCTCTCTCTCTCTCTCACTCATTCTCATTCTCTTTATCTCTCTCCGGATATCTCTGTCTCTCTACGTATCCATATCTCTCTCTATATATATATATATCTATATCTTTATTTCTCTCTAACTCTCTATCTCTATCTCTCTATCTTTCTATCTCTATCTTTCTTTCTATCTCTCTATATTCCCTCTCTCTCTCTCTCTCTCTCTCTCTCTCTTTCTCTCTCTCATTGTATTTATCTCTATCTCTGGATATCTCTGTCTCTACATGTTTCCGTATATCTCTCTCTATATATATATATATCTTTATATATCTTTATTTCTCTCTTTCACTCTCTCTACCTCTCTTTATCTTTCTCTCTATCTCTATCTTATTCTCTGCTAACTTTCATTAGATCAAGCTCTCATTGACTCTTTATCTCTCTCTCTATCTGTCTCTCATTCTCTATATCTCTATCTCTGGATATCTCTGTCTCTCTATGCATCCATATATATCTATATATATATATATATCTTTATTTCTCTCTATCTCCATCTCTCTCTATCTCTCTATCTTTCTATCTCTCTCTATCTTTCTCTCTATTTCTATATGTCACACACACACACTCTCTCTCTCTCTATCTATCTATCTATCTATCTCTGCTTTCTCTCTCTCTCTCTCTCTCTCTCACACAGACGCACACATAGGCAAACACAATCTCTCTCCCTCCAAATGCATCATTACCTTTTCCACTCTCTATCTCCCTAACTCTTTCTATTTTCTCTCTCTCTCTCTATCTCTATCTTCTTTTCTCTATTTCTTTCTCTTCAATCTATGCCTTTCCCTATCATTTCAAGCATTCTTATTTTCTATCTCTCTCTCTCTATCTCTCTTTCTGTCTCTTCAACATTTCCAGTTTTCTTTCCTTCTCCAACTCTTGCCAATATCTATTTTTCTCTCTTTGTATATTTTCTTCATCTTCTTTGTCATTGTCTTCTTCATATTCTTCTTTTTCTTTTTCTTCTTTCTCTCTCTCTCTCTCTCTCTCTCTTTCAATTTTATCTCCCTAGTAACAGATCTATTTTCTCTCCTTATATCTTCTTCTTCTTCATTTTCTCTCTCTCTCCTCTTCCCCAATTGGCCAACTAGTATTATCGCGCCTCCCCCATGTCATTAGTAGTGAATATTAACAGGCCGATATAATATTAACAAAAGCGCCTCCCCATTGAATATTCTTCATTTTTCACTAGGATTTCTTTCATCTTCATTTCAATCTTTAAAGTAGTATTAAGGGGTAATATTATCTGCAATTTTTCATTAGCACCCACGCTGAATTCGCATTAAAAATTTCCAGGATATTCCTATTTATGTGTATTTTCATTAGATCAAGCATCATTCGATTCTTCATTTTTCATACATTTCTTTCAAAATGGCTTTTATTTCCACTACCGTATTAGTAGTCATCGACAATAGAAAGCATTGTCAAGATTCTTCATTTTTCACATTTCGCCGCAGCCATTGCTGGCTTTGTTTGCATACATTCACTGCTGAATAGCTATTCACTTGCTTTGATGATTGCGCGCGCAATATAGTTCTCTTGCGCAGTAATTGAAACACATTAAATCAGTAAACAAGGCCGTTGACGACGTTCTCTTCCGCGATTAGTTTCCCATAGCGAATGTAGGCAAACAACGCCAGAAATGATTGACGCGAATGAATCCGAACTTTTACTGTTGATAACTCCGAAACAGTAGATTTTATCAAATTTATCAAGCCAGATTCGAATGGAGCATGTACAATTACACATAAATGTAAGTATTGTGGAAATTTTTTATGCGATCTGAGTGCAAACTTCAAATTATCCAAGAGAGGTAAAATATTCAATTCTTTGAACATAAATTAACAATGTACAGTTACGTAAAATTTATCAGATGTTATTTTAATTCCCTAGACATGTTTTCAACAATAAAATGCATATTTACACCTTTTTTTTTCCTTTTTACTAATCCACAAATTAGAAACGACTGTGAGTTACTTCACTTTTATGATTTTCACTTGCGTATTCAGCCATTTTGAAAATGGATGCCATTAGGTAAATGTTCTCGCTTATAATCCTAGCATTTGGCAAAAAAAAGATTAAAGTTTTAAAGTTTATTGTGATATTTTGTTTAACAAAAATGTTTAGCAAATGTGTTGCATTTGGCTGTTCTAGTGGATATGTTACTGACTGGATAAATATCGACATTTTCTTTTCCTGTTGGAAAATCCGACCTCATAGAAAAATGAATAAAATTCGTTAATCGTAATGATTGATTTCCTACGAAAAATTCAGTTCTCTGTATGAAGAGAAATTTATTTTGGATGGAAAACGAAACAAACTGAATTGGAATTTACATCCAATACCTGAAATACATTCAGAATAAAATAAGAAAACCGTTTCCTTTGCCGAATACAAGGGAATTCAGAAAGCCTCAAAAACAACGACTGTTCCAAACTGATGAATTACATGATTTTATTTCAGCTGATATGATAAAGGATTTTACTCAATTGGAAGAAGTAAAGTGTAAGTTTTTTAAGTTTTTGAAGATTATAGTTATCAGAGGAGCAAGTAAGAGGAAGGGAGTTTCACTGTCGGGAAGTGCAAGAGAAGAAAATATTTATTTGTAATTTATTTACAAAATGTGTCACAAGGCCAAAAAGGGGGAAGGGGAAAAGGACGGTATTTTTCTCTCTTAACGCTAAACTATCTATAGCGACAAAAATCTATCTATCTATCAAACATACAACATTTCCATTCCTTCTCCAAAACAAACTATTTTTTTTCTTACTAATCTTTTTTTCTTACTACATTCACCATAATACCTCATTGTCTCTATGAAAGTCCTAACTAGTCTCCATATGTACTATTCATTGTCTGTTGGTGGGAGGGGAATAAAATAAAAAAATTAAAAATCTAAAACCCGAATAAATTGCAAAAGAAGCTTGTTTGAGTAGAAGAGGTGTTTACATTTAACTATTTCTGATAGTAAAAAAAGGATATTTATATTTTGGGACAGAATCGGCTTAATACAGCCTAGTAGCACGACAATGAAAAATTCATGCAGTCAGGGCACCAGTGAAAAATAGATTTGATGAGCAGTTACCTCTTGCAAATTGATTTATAGAAAAGACAGAAGAAACCCCATCACGTCTGTGACGATGAGTCGAGATGCCGAAGGTCAAAGGACGCCAGAAATGATTGCGAATGAATCTCTTTTATATATATATCGAAATGTAATTTTATCTTAAAAGAGATATCGAATTAAATGATTGCAATAAAAAAAGGAAATTTTTTACAGACCGCAAAATAAGAGAGGCAAAATATTTTCTTTGCTTTTTTCAATATACAGTTATAAAAGTTATCAGATGTTTTAATTGCCTAGACATGTTTTCAAATAATAAAATGCATATTTACGCCTTTTTTTATTTTTACTAATCCACAAATCAGAAACGACTATGAGTTACTTCACTTTTATAATTTTCACTTGCTTATTCAGCCATTTTGCAAATGGATGCCATTAGGTAAATGCGGTAATCCACTGCATTTAAAGATTAAATTTTAAAGTTTATTGTGATATTTGTTTAAAATGTCCTGCAAATGTGTTTACCTGTTCTAGTAGATGGGGTTACTGAAGGATAAATATCGACACCTTTTCCTCTTGGAAAATCCGACCTCATAGAAAAATGAATAAAATTCGTTAAATGGATTCGACTACGAAAAATTCAGTCAGTTGAAGAGAAATTTATTTTGGAAGGAAATGAAACAAACTGAATTGGAATTTATCTTCCAATACCTGAAATACATTCAGAATAAAAATAAGAAAACCGTTTTTTGCTGAATACAAGGAATTGAAATTTCAAAACAACGACTGTTCCAAACTGATGAATTACATGATTTTATTTCAGCTGATTGATAAAGGATTTTACTCAATTGGGAAGTAAAAAAAAAGTTTTTTAAGTTTTTGAAGATTTAGTTAAGGGAGGAGCACGTAAGAGGAAGGGATTCACTGTCGGGAAGTGCAAGAGAAGAAAATATTTATTTGTAATTTACCCAATCCGAGCCGCAATCCATTAGGGAAGGGGAAAAGGACGGTAATTTTTTTTAAGCTAAATTTTCTTGTGGTTGGACCCAAACATCAACAATGTTGTTTTGCAAAACAACATATAATTTTAACCTTTTCCATCTATATTACCTCATTGTTCATAGTCCTAATTTAGTGTCCATTTTTATGCATTGTCTGTTCTATAAGGGATAAAAAAAACGTTAAAAAATCTAAAGCCCCAATGAATACAGAGAAGAACCTTTTGAGTAGAAGGATGTTTACGATTAACTACGATAGTAAAAAGGGTGGGGTCCAAGATGGCCTAGTACAGACGATGAAAATAGCGTTCAAGCAGTTAAGAAAATATTTATAGAAAAGACAGAGAAACCCCATTTTGAGGAGTCGAGATGCCAGAACAGACCTATCAATTGATGGTGTTCATATATCCAATGTAAATATCTTAAAAGAGTAGAATTAACCTGTTGCAAAAAGGAAATTACAGACCGCAGAATATGCAAAAAATGGGCAAATAGCTTTTTACGATATTAGCCCAGATCTTGTCTCGTCCTGGATCATGACGTTCGATAAACTGACGCATCAATTTTTTTCCTGGGTAGGTTGACATTTCTTTCTGCGGTAGACGTTCAATCCGGTCTGTCCTCTATTTCAGGAGGCTGGGGGAAGAGGAAGAGGAACCACCTTTCCCAAAGGTTAGCACGTAAGTGAATGGTGGATCTGACTGGAAAGTCGTCAGTCAGTTATGACCCATGCGGGATACAGCTTAGGCGATCATGTGTCTTAGGATCCAGCTGACGAGGCAGATGGGCTGCCATTTCCATCAGTTGTGATCAAAGGACATAACCCGGTCTGTCCCTGGATATGACGTTAAACTGCATCCGCGTCCTGGGTAATGGACGATAAATTGAACACGGCTCTTCGATAGTAATCCGAGCCTCTCCATTACTCCATACGAGCTGGTTTTAGTATTTTCTTGTGGTTTTAACATATTGTTGGTGCAATCACTATATAATTTTCTTTCCATCTATATTGACTTGTTCATACCTATTTAGGGTCCCTTTCTTTCTATAAAGGATAAAAAATACGTTTCGCTTTGTATCTAGTGATACAGACCCAACACCTTTTCACAACGGATATGACGATAAGCTACATCCGCGTCCTGGGTAAGACGATAAACTGCGTTCAACAGTAAGGCCTCTGATCAAGAGGTTTTGAGGAGCGTGGAACCATCTCTTAATTGCTGGTGTTCCCAGGTCCACCCTGACCCGGGGTGGTAGCACCTGTTAGGGTCCCAGCTATGGCTAAATAGTTAACCCCCAAACTATGAACTATGAAAGTGAAAAAATAGGTTTTGATACCGGAATACTTCGTGAAGAATTATTACCAGCTATGCATTTTTTTTTAAATTACTAGCAATAAAAATTTTTGTGGCATTGAAGTTGATATGCCGTAAAAGAAAACAAACCAAACAAAACAAAACAACACTAAAGCGTCCGGCTTATTTCTTAATCATTCTACGTTTCTCGTGTTAATCAAGGGAAGTGCGTTTTTCTCATCGATACGAAACTCAATCGTCCCAGATAATAAAGACGTTTTGCCCTTTCTCCTGTTCAGCCTCTCTACAGCATGGCACTGACAGATTAGAATGCGCGTCACGGCATTCTATTTCCGGTTCGACTTTGAATTTCCGGTATTCACAGGTTGGGATTTAAGACTTCCGTTTTTGCATCACCAGAGGTTTGAATCCAAGTCAATGACCAAACACTGTCGCTGATCTCTCGTCTCTCTTGGTATGTCTGCATGACTGTCTTGAATTTCAATCTTCGCCCCAGTAGCTGACGGTCAGTCTCTATGGCCTACAATTACAACAAATATAGATTAATATATTTCCTTTAAGATAAGGATAACTCCAGTTTATCTCACTCACTCTCTTTCTTTCTTTCTTTCTTTCTCTTTCCCGCTTTCTCTCTTTATCTCTCTCTCATTCCCTCGCTTTCTCTCTTTAGCTTTCTCTCTCTCTCTTCTTGCACGTTTTCTAATTCAATTTCTTTCTCTCTCTCACATACACTTTCTCTCTATTGCTTTCTCTCGCGCGCTTTCTCGCTTTCCCGTTCTCTCCGTCTCTCTCGTTTCATCTCTTTCGTTTCCTCTATCTTGTTTTCTCTCTTTCGATTTCTTTTTCTCTCTGTGCGTCTCTTACTACCACTCTTTCGCTTTCTCTCTCCCTTTCTCTTTCTCTCTTACTTTCACTCTTTCTCTCTTATTTCACTCTTTCGCTTTCTCTCTCTCTCTCGCTTTCTCTATGTCTCGCTCACTTTCTCTCTTTCGCTTTCTCTCTCTCTCACTTTCTCTATCACGCTCGCTTTTTCTCTCTTTAGCTTTCTCTCTCTCGCTTTTATTTTTGCTATTTCAAATTTTAAACGGAGCTTTTCTCTTAGAAAGATACACAATTTATATATATATATATATATATATATATATATATATATATATATATATATATATATATATATATATATATAATCGACTCTCCTGTCGAGATTTGATTATAGTGGTGAAGGCTTCCAGGACCATCCACACTTTTTGAAGGACGAATACAGAGACCTGGTGCACCGAATGCCACAAGATTCCCAAACGACCTTCGGCAGGTTTTGAATTCAGAATTGTCCTTCTCCTAGACCAGTTGCCATCCAAGGTTATAGAACCCGGTCTGTCATGCTATTTTACCCATGGCTGGAGGGAGAGGAAGAGGATTCATACCTTTCCCAAGGGTATTAGCACGTAAGTGAATGTAATGGATTCGACTGAATTCGAACTCGGCTCCATTCCCCAATCCATATATATATATCCATATATATATATATATATTATATATATATATATGTTTATTAATCTTAACACGGATGTGTTACGCTCCCAGTGAGAATAAAGCTTTTGACATTAACAATTGTCTGTAAGACTAGCTCGTTAACCATTGCTCTATATCAGATCCCTTGTATAGATATTTACTAAGCTTAGCCGAAGGCCATAATACTGGGGCACCCAGCAAGGATCGAACTCGCTACACTAGCAATAGTTTGTGAAACTAGCTCGTTTTCCATTGCTCTGTGCCAGTCTCCCTATGTAAATATTTACTAAACTTACATCGAGGCCATAATAGTGGAACACCCAGTGAGGATCGAACCTCTCTTCACTAGCATTGAAACTAGCTTGTTAACTATAGCTCAATGTCAAATTGACGAAACATTCTGCAGATGTTCTGGAAATACACTGAATGTGGGAAACATTTCATCCCAGTGCCATGCTCGTCGCTGCGTCGCATTTGCAACTTGAGGAAAATCGTTGGCATTCAGCAAAATCACATACTGAGATCTTTTCCCTAGAAAAACCTTTCCTTCTAGTGTCATTCAAACGTTCCAATTGCTCTATGCTCGTTCGCTGCGTCGTATTTGCAACTTGAGGAATATCGTTGGCATTCAGCAAAATCACATACTGACATCTTTTCCCTAGAAAAACCTTTCCTTCTAGTGTCACTCAAACGTGCCAATTGCTCCATTTAACATTAGTGCAGTAACAGTATGCTCATATTCCAGCAGTTTCTTATAAGGAATTCTCATTGATTCCCACCAAATACATAAAAGAGTATTTTGAATTGTCAGTAAAATCAGAATGGTGCGTTTATTCCTTTGCAATTACAAAAAAGAGTCTGGAATCAAAATTAGTGATGTTGCAAGTTGTTGTAGAGTGATACTCAGCGTCCCCCCCCCTGCTCTTCCCTACTGCTGTGACAATGGACTTACCCTACTTATAAATATAGCAAGTAACTACAATAGAAAAAAGTTGAGGAATAGTTGTAACATTTTGATGCCGGTTCGACATAAGGATATTGAAGAATTTCGAGTGAATATTGGCAAACCCGCCCAAAATAGGTTAGTTTAGGCTTGTTTCGTTCTCATATTTTTCCGGCGAAGTTAACTTAGCTAGGCGGATGTATGCTCATTGTCCCCTTTTATTTTCCCCCACTTTGTTTAGTTTAATTCACCCTTCATCCACGTTAGGTGACCAGAGATGTCAGTTCACCGGTGGATGCAGAAGGCCTTTCGTTTTTCGAGTATGTTTTCGTATTTGTTATTGTATCTGGATGGGTACATAGTTGTGTATATTATTGTATCTGAATAGGTATATAGTTGTGTGTGTTATTGTATCTGAATAGTTGTGTATATTATTGTATCTGAATAGGTGTATAGTTGTGTGTGTTATTGTATGTGGATGGGTGTATACTTGTGTACATTATTGTATGTGGATGGGTGTATAGTTGTGCATATTATTTTATCTAGATGGGTGTATTGTTGTGTGTGTGTTTCGTCGAATGATTGTTATAAATCTAACTCCCTCATTAATTTCGTCCAATTAACTGATGTTCCAGCCACAATTAATGCTTGTTTTTTTTTATTACTAACACCATTTTGTATACTTTCTTGTGTATTGCAGATATTGTCTATGTTCATTGAGATTTCAATTCAAAGTTAATTTATTCAAGGCAAATTGTACATATGTGGACCGGTTAGGACTTCATAGAGACTTTGAGGTATTATGGTGGCTGTAGTAAGAATGGAAAGATTATGTTATTTTGGTTCAAAGAATACAGTGGTATGTTTGAGTTATATAGGAATAAAGTGTCGCTGTTGAGTTTGAACATAGATCGCAGTATTAACTCCTTCCCCCCACTTGGACGAGATGTGACACAAGGTCTTTTAGGACCGGGACAAGGTCTTTTAGATCGACAGAGAGGGGCGCAGGCGATCCCATTTCGGGACATGATTTAAAAAATTGGAAACATGAAATTGACTTTCTATAGAGATTCCTCTATATAGAATACATCCTCTATCGATCCCATTTTAAACTATTTTCTATTCATAGATTACTATTATGTTTTTCTAGCGGATATTGTACTATTAGTGCGAGATTAAGGAATTGTTCTCGGCATTTACTATAGTTTATATGGGAATTAGTGTGACTCTACTAATTGATCATTCTTTCTATAATATTTATATCTCCACCTAAATAAATGTTTTATAGTGAATTTATTAGAGAAGACATATTTTATAGTATAGAAAGAATGATTTTAGACGTTGTTAATTCCCATATAAACATTTCCTTTTTACAATATTATTTAGTGGCAAAATGTTCGTTGACATCGAAAAGTTTACAGTAAATTTTAAGATGAAGACAGAAGGGTTTGTTTTCATTTTTAGCCTTTGCGCCATTTTTTTTGAATTGTTCTAAAATAAATATTTGAGGAGTTGATTTACTGTTTTTTTTTTTTTTCCGTTTTAGAAAATTAATCGTTCCTTTGACTACGTAGTCATCTGTTCTTTCAATACGCTTTATTACGGTCTTCTTCATTCTCGCATTTTGAATAGTAGAGGAACTTTTTGTTTTCATCGACTTAGTCGTCGATCCTTCAACCTCTCTAACTACGGTCTTCCTAATTCTCCGCGATGTGAGCGACAAGTAGAGAACCATATTTATCTTGGGGAAAGTCTCAGAAGAATGAGAAATGAAATCAACAAAAACATACGTTCGATTATCGCCCGGTTTAACTCCTCCGTCTTTGAATAGGAGTAGAGGTTTATCCCTTGTTTCCGTTTAGGATAGGGTTTCCGGTTCTTCTAAAGTCTCTTCAACTCTATACTTCTAACGTTCCACCTAAACTCTGAAATGTTATTTATTTATTTTCTTCCTTCAGTAGGAGTAGATAGGTTTTTTGAATAGGAGTAGAGGTTTATCCCTTGTTTCCTGTTTAGGATTGCTCGGTTCCTTCTAAAGTCACTTCAACTCTATACTTTAACGTCTCCGCCTAAACTCTGAATTGTTATTTATTTATTTTCTTCCTTCAGTAGGAGTAGATAAGTTTTGAATGGGAGTAGAGGTTTATCCCTTGTTTCCTGTTTAGGATAGGGTTTTCGGTTCCTTCTAAAGTCTACTTCAACTCTATATTTTAACGTCTCCACCTAAACTCTGAAATGTTATTTATTTATTTTCTTCCTTCAGTAGGAGTAGATAGGTTTTTTGAATAGGAAGAGGTTTATCCCTTGTTTCTGTTTAGGATTGGGTTTCGGTTCCTTCTAAAGTCTTTCAACTCTATACTTCTAATCCGCCTAAACTCTGAAATGTTATTTATTTATTTTTTTCCTTCAGTAGGAGTAGATAAGTTTTTGAATGGGAAGAGGTTTATCCTTGTTTCCTGTTTAGGATTGGGTTTCCGGTTCCTTATAAAGCACTACTTCAACTCTATACTTCTAACGTCTCCACCTAAACTCTGAAATGTTATTTATTTATTTTCTTCCTTCAGTAGGAGTAGATAGGTTTTTGAATAGGAGTAGAGGTTTATCCTTGTTTCTCTTTTAGGATTGGGTTTCCGGTTCCTTCTAAAGTCTACTTCAACTCTATACATCTAACGTCTCCGCCTAAACTCTGAAATGTTATTTATTTATTTTCTTCCTTCAGTAGGAGTAGTCGTTTTTGAATAGAGTAGAGGTTTATCCCTTGTTTCCTGTTTAGGATTGGGTTTCGGTTCCTTCTAAAGTCTACTTCAATATACTTCTCTCCGCCTAAACTCTGAAATGTTATTTATTTATTTTCTTCCTTCAGTAGGAGTAGATAGGTTTTTTGAATACGGAGGTTTATCTATTTCCTGTTTAGGATTGGGTTTCCGGTTCCTTCTAAAGTCTAAACTATACTTCTAATTCCGCCTAAACTCTGAAATGTTATTTATTTATCCTTCAGTAGGAGTAGATAGGTTTTTTGAATAGGAGTAGAGGTTTATCCTTGTTTCCTGTTTAGGATTATTTCGGTTCCTTCTAAAGTCTACTTCAACTCTAGTCTAACGTCTCCGCCTAAACTCTGAAATGTTATTTATTTATTTTCTTCCTTCAGTAGGGCAGGTTTTTTTGAATAGGACTAGGTTTATCCCTTGTTTCCTGTTTAGGACGGTTCCTTCTAAAGTCTACTTCAGTTTATATCTAACGTCTGCCTAAATCTGAAATGTTATTTATTTATTTTCTCTTCAGTAGGAGAGATTAGGTTTTTTGAATACAGTAGAGGTTTATCCCTTGTTTGTTTAGGATTGGGTTTCCGGTTCCTTCTCAACTCTATACTTCTAAAAGTATTTATTTATTTTTTTCCTTTAGGAGTAGATAAGTTTTTTGAATGGGGAGTAGATTGTTTCCTGTTTAGGATTGGGTTTGGTTCCTTCTAAAGTCTTTCAACTTATACTTCTAACGTCTCCACCTAAACTCTGAAATGTTATTTATTTATTTTCTTCCTTCAGTAGGAGTAGATAGGTTTTTTGAGGAGTAGAGGTTTATCCTTCGCCCGTTTAGGATTAGTCGGATAAAGTCTACTTCAACTCTATACATCTAACGTCTCCGCCTAAACTCTGAAATGTTATTTATTTATTTTCTTCCTTCAGTAGGAGTAGAGTTTTTTGAATAGGTAGAGGTTTATCCCTTGTTTCCTGTTTTTTTTTCTGGTTTTAACGTCAGTAGGAGTGCCTAAACTCTGAAATATCCTTTAAATTTATACTTTTCAATATCAAACTCTGGATTTATTTATTTAGTTTATTTTTTTGAATAGGAGTAGAGGTTTATCCCTTGTTTTTAAAGTCTACTTCAACTCTATATTTAACGTCTCCACCTAAACTCTGAAATGTTATTTATTTATTTTCTTCCTTCAGTAGAGTAGATAGGTTTTTTGAATAGGAGTAGAGGTTTATCCCTTGTTTCCTGTTTAGATGGGTTTCCGGTTCCTTCTAAAGTCTTTTCTAATGAAATGTTATTTATTTATTTTTTCCTTCAGTAGGAGTAGATATTTTTTTTGAATAGGAGTAGAGGTTTATCCTTGTTTCCTGTTTAGGATTGTGTTTCTGGTTCTTCTAAAGTCTACTTCAACTCTATTTTCTAACGACTGAAATGTTATTTATTTATTTTCTTCCTTCAGTAGGAGTAGATAGGTTTTTTGAATAGGAGTAGAGGTTTATCCCTTGTTTCCTCCGGTTCTTCTAAAGTCTAATACTTCTAACGTCTCCATAAACTCTGAAATGTTATTTATTTATTTTCTTCCTTCAGTAGGAGTAGATAGGTTTTTGAATAGGAGTAGAGGTTTATCCCTTGTTTCTGTTTAGGATTGTGTTTCCGGTTCCTTCTAAAGTCTATTTTCTATACTTCTAACGTCTCCAACCTAAACTCTGAAATGTTATTTATTTATTTTCTTCCTTCAGTAGGAGTAGAAGGTTTTTTGAATAGGAGTAGAGGTTTATCCCTTGTTTCCTGTTTAGGTTCGGTTCCTTCTAAAGTCTACTTCAACTTATATTTCTAACGTCTCCACCTAAACTCTGAAATGTTATTTATTTATTTTCTTCCTTCAGTAGGAGTAGATAGGTTTTTTGAATAGGAGTAGAGGTTTATCCCTTGTTTCCTCTTTAGGATTGGGTTTCCGGTTCCTTCTAAAGTCTACTTCAACTCTATACTTCTAACGTCTCCGCCTAAACTCTGAATTGTTATTTATTTATTTTCTTCCTTTTTTAGGAGTAGATAGGTTTTTTGAATAGGAGTAGAGGTTTATCCCTTGTTTCCTGTTTAGGATTGGGTTCGGTTCCTTCTAAAGTCTACTTCAACTTATACTTCTAACGTCTCCGCCTAAACTCTGAATTGTTATTTATTTATTTTCTTCCTTCAGTAGGGAGTAGATAGGTTTTTTTAGGAGTAGAGGTTTAGAGGTTTCCTGTTTAGGATTGTGTTTGTTCCTGTTTAAAGTCTACTTCAACTCTATACTTCTAACGTCTCCACCTAAACTCTGAAATGTTATTTATTTATTTTCCATTCAGTAGGAAAGTTTATCCCTTTTTTTGAATAGGAGTAAAGTCTACTTATCCTAACTTGTTTGTGAAAATGTTATTATTTGTTTTAGGATTGATAGGTTTTTTTCCGGTTCCCTTCTTACTTCAATAATTTATACTTCTAACGTCTCCGCCTAAACTCTGAAATGTTATTTATTTATTTTCTTCCTTCAGTAGGAGTAGATAGGTTTTTGAATAGGAGTAGAGGTTTATCCCTTGTTTCCTGTTTAGGATTGGGTTTACCCGGTTTTCTAAAGTCTACTTCAACTTATACTTCTAACGTCTCCGCCTAAACTCTGAAATGTTATTTATTTATTTTCTTCCTTCAGATAGGTTTTTGAATAGGAGTAGAGGTTTATCCCTTGTTTCCTGTTTAGGATTGGGTTTCCGGTTCCTTCTAAAGTCTATTTCAACTCTATATTTCTAATGTAAACTCTGAATTGTTATTTATTTATTTTCTCCTTCAGTAGGAGTAGATAGGTTTTTTGAATAGGAGTAGAGGTTTATTTAGATTGGGTTTTCGGTTCCTTCTAAAGTCTACTTCAACCTATACTTCTAACGTCTCCGCCTAAACTCTGAATTGTTATTTATTTTTTAGGTTTTTGAATAGGAGTAGAGGTTTATCCCTTGTTTAGGATTGGATTTCCGGTTCTTCTAAAGTCTACTTCAACTCTATACTTTAACGTCCCCGCCTAAACTCTGAATTGTTATTTATTTATTTTTTCTTTTTGAATAGGAGCAGAGGAAAGTAGGAGTAGATAGGTTTTTGACTTCAGGAGTAAGTCTCCGCCTAAACTCTGAAATATTATTTATTCCTTTTTCCTGTTTAGGATGGGTTGGGTTTATCCTTTTCAAACTCTAAAGTTTCAACTTCAAGTCGGAATCTTATAGTAGGCCTAAACTCTGAATTGTTATTTATTTATTTTCTTTTTAGGGAGAATAGGTTTTTGAATAGGAGAGGTTTATCCTTGTTTCTGTTTAGGATTGGGTTTCGGTTCCTTCTAAAGTCTACTTCAACTCTATACTTCTAACGTCTCCGCCTAAACTCTGAATTGTTATTTATTTATTTTCTTTTTCAGTAGGAGATAGGTTTTTTGAATTTTTTATCCCTTGTTTCCTTTTTTAGGATTGGGTTTAGTTCCTTCTAAAGTTTATCAACTCTATACTTTAACGTTCCGCCTAAACTCTGAATTGTTATTTATTTATTTTCTTTCCTTTTAGGAGTAGATAGGTTTTTGAATAGAGTAAAGGTCCTTCTAAAGTCTACTTCAACTCTATACTTCTAACGTCTCCGCCTAAACTCTGAATTGTTATTTATTTATTTTCTTCCTTCAGTAGGAGTAGATAGGTTTTTTGAATAGGAGTAGAGGTTTATCCCTTGTTTCCTGTTTAGGATTGGGTTTCCGGTTCCTTCTAAAGTCTACTTCAACTCTATACTTCTAACGTCTCCGCCTAAACTCTGAATTGTTATTTATTTATTTTCTTCCTTCAGTAGGAGTAGATAGGTTTTTTGAATAGGAGTAGAGGTTTATCCTTGTTTCCTCTTTTTTAGGATTGGTTTGATTCCTTCTAAAGTTTAACGTCTCCGCCTAAATTGAATTGTTATTTATTTATTTTCTTCTTTTTAGGAGTAGATAGGTTTTTTGAATAGGAGTAGAGGTTTATCCCTTGTTTCTCTTTTAGATTGGGTTTCAATACTTCTAAAGTCTACTTCAACCTATAAACTAAACTCTGAATTGTTATTTATTTATTTTCTTCCTTCAGTAGGAGTAGATAGGTTTTTTTGAATAGGAGTAGAGGTTTATCCCTTGTTTCCTGTTTAGGATTGGGTTTCGGTTCCTTCTAAAGTCTACTTCAACTCTATACTTCTAACGTCTCCGCCTAAACTCTGAATTGTTATTTATTTATTTTCTTCCTTCAGTAGGAGTAGATAGGTTTTTGAATAGGAGTAGAGGTTTATCCCTTGTTTCCTGTTTAGGATTGGGTTTCCGGTTCCTTCTAAAGTCTACTTCAACTCTATACTTCTAACGTCTCCGCCTAAACCTGAATTGTTATTTATTTATTTTCTTCCTTTTAGGAGTAGATAGGTTTTTTGAATTAGAGGTTTATCCCTTGTTTTCTTTTAGGATTGGGTTTGGGTTCCTTCTAAAGTTCCAACTCTATACTTCTAACGTCTCCGCCTAAACTCTGAATTGTTATTTATTTATTTTCCTTCAGTAGGAGTAGATAGGTTTTTTGAATAGGAGTAGAGGTTTATCCCTTGTTTCCTGTTTAGGATTGGGTTTCCGGTTCCTTCTAAAGTCTACTTCAACTCTATACTTCTAACGTCTCCACCTAAACTCTGAAATGTTATTTATTTTTTTTCCTTCAGTAGGAGTAGATAGGTTTTTTGAATAGGTTTATCCCTTGTTTCCTGTTTAGAGGTTTACTTCAATCCTTCTAACTCTTTGTTTCCTGTTTAGGAGATTTTTTGAATAGGAGTAGAGGTTTATCCCTTGTTTCCTCTTTAGGATTGGGTTTCCGGTTCCTTCTAAAGTCTACTTCAACTCTATACTTCTAACGTCTCCGCCTAAACTCTGAAATGTTATTTATTTATTTTCTTTTCAGTAGGAGTAGATAGGTTTTTTTGAATAGGAGTAGAGGTTTATCCCTTGTTTCCTGTTTAGGATTGGGTTTCGGTTCCTTCTAAAGTCTACTTCAACTCTATACTTCTAACGTCTCCGCCTAAACTCTGAATTGTTATTTATTTATTTTCTTCCTTCAGTAGGAGTAGATAGGTTTTTTGAATAGGAAGAGGTTTATCCTTGTTTCCTGTTTAGGATTGGGGTTCCTTCTAAAGTTACTTCAACTCTATACTTTAACGTCTCCGCCTAAACTCTGAATTGTTATTTATTTATTTTCTTCCTTTTTAGGAGTAGATAGGTTTTTGAATAGGAGTAGAGGTTTATCCCTTGTTTCCTGTTTAGGATTGGGTTTCCGGTTCCTTCTAAAGTCTACTTCAACTCTATACTTCTAACGTCTCAGCTTAAACTCTGAAATGTTATTTATTTATTTTCTTCCTTCAGTAGGAGTAGATAGGTTTTTTGAATAGGAGTAGAGGTTTATTCCTTGTTTCCTGTTTAGGATTGGGTTTGGTTCCTTCTAAAGTCTAAAGTATACTTCAACGTCTCCGCCTAAACTTCTGAATTGTTATTTATTTATTTTCTTCCTTCTCTAGGGAATAGGTTTTTTGAAATTTTCTTCCTTCAGAGTTCCTTCTAAAATAACGGTTTTGAATTTTATTTATTTATTTTCCTTGTTTAGATAGGTTTTGAATTAGAGGTTTATCCCTTGTTTCCGTTTAGAATTGGGTTTCCGGGTTCCTTCTAAAGTCTCAATACTTCTAACGTCTCCGCCTAAACTCTGAATTGTTATTTATTTATTTTCTTCCTTCAGTAGGAGTAGATAGGTTTTTTGAATAGGAGTAGAGGTTTATCCCTTGTTTCCTGTTTAGGATTGGGTTTCGGTTCCTTCTAAAGTCTACTTCAACTCTATACTTCTAACGTCTCCGCCTCAAACTCTGAATTGTTATTTATTTATTTTCTTCCTTCAGTAGGAGTAGATAGGTTTTTTTGAATAGGAGTAGAGGTTTATCCCTTGTTTCCTGTTTAGGATTGGGTTTCGGTTCCTTCTAAAGTCTACTTCAACTCTATACTTCTAACGTCTTTTAAACTCTGAAATGTTATTTATTTATTTTCTTCCTTCAGTAGGAGTAGATAGGTTTTTTTCTTTAGAGGTTTATCCTTGTTTCTGTTTAGGATTGGGTTTCCGGTTCCTTCTAAAGTTACTTCAACTCTATACTTCTAACGTCTCCACCTTGAAATGTTATTTATTTATTTTCTTCCTTCAGTAGGAGTAGATAGGTTTTTGAATAGGAGTAAGGTTTAAGGATTGGGTTTGGGTTCCTTCTAAATGAAGGAATACTTCTAATCCCTAAACTCTGAAAATGTTATTTATTTTCTTCCTTCAGTAGGAGTAGATAGGTTTTTTGAATAGGGAGTAGAGGTTTATCCCTTGTTTCCTGTTTAGGATTGGATTCCGGTTCCTTCTAAAGTCTACTTCAACTATACTTTAACGTCTCCGCCTAAACCTGAATTGTTATTTTTTAGGTTCCTTTTAGATAGGTTTTTGAATAGAAAGAGGTTTTTTTAGATGGGTTTCGGTTTCAGTAGGAGTAGTAGATAGGTTTAATGTTTATTCTTTTATTTAGTAGCTTTTGTCTTTAGCATAATGCTTTGCTTTAGTGAATTGAAACACATGAAGGAATAATGATAAAGTCTTCCTATCAGAAGATGAAGTAGGGGGAGTAGAAACCGGGATTGATCATTTCTTACAGCTTATGGCCAGAAAATATTTTTTAGATTGTAAATATTTATTTTGTTTTAGATAATGATTTAGTAATACAAGATAATTACACTTATATATAAATTCCAGAGAAGTTTCTATACATTTATAATAAATAAACCGAAGAGACATGCCGACAAGAAATTATAATGTGGTTATGAAGTGGGGATCAATTTATATTACAATCAATATATAAACTGGGGATCAATTTATACATTTATATTAAACTGAAGAGACATACAAGATATATAAACTGGGGATCCTCACTTTATGTCCACTTTATGGTCAGTTTCTATATATTTATATTCCATAGAATATAAGACGTAAACGACCGGTCTTGTGTAGCTAATCAGTTTTAAAGATTTATTTGCATTCTCTAGTAATATAAATGTATAGAACCTACTTCCTTAACTTCGGTGATGGTATGAGAACCGGTGTTTTAACGTGATACGGCCGTAATGTCAACGCGATAGTGAAGCCAGTTTAGACGTATAATTGGGGACGTCTACATATGCTGCTAAGATTATTGCCGCTGCTAATAATCAATCCTGGTAAGACATGTTTCTCATTCTATTTTTCGAATCATTTGTTATATGTCATATAAGAGTTTTGGTTTGGTTTGGTTTGTCTTACGGCATATCAACCTCATTATTTAATGCCAACAAGATTTTTATTACTGCTAATATTTTTGTTCAAAAATCCATTGTTAGTAATAATGTATTGCTGGTATTAAAACCTATTTTTACATGTTTTGACCCCATTTTGGGGGTTAACAATTTGTCCATAGCTGGGACCCTAACATGTGCTACCATCCCGATCAGGGTGGACCTGGTAACACCAGCAATTAAGAGGTGGTTCCACGCTCCTCAAAACCTCCTGATCAGAGGCCTTGCTGCTGGACGTAGTTTAATGTCTTACCCAGGACGCAGATGTAGTTTATCGTCTTACCCAGGACGAAGATATAGTTTATTGTCTTACACAGGACGCGGATGTAGTTCATCGTCTTACCCAGGACGCGGATGCTTTTTATCGTTTTACTCAGGACGTGGATGTAGTTTATAGTCTTACCCAGGATGCGGATGTAGTTTATTGTCTTATCCACGACGCGGACGTAGTTTATCGTCTTACCCAGAACGCCCTATTGGGGATTACCCCCTGAAGAGGTGCAGTCGGCGTATTCTACAGCTCCAGCTTTTGCTAATTCCATGCATCTTCGCATTTCGTTGCCTTCGGTTAAAAGACTGTGCTTATAATTTGCGTTTAGTCTTTTCTTCTCCCTTTCTATTCACTACCTTCTCCATAATGATTTTTTAAGCGTAGCTTTGATGTGTCCCAAGACCGAAAGCATGAGACACCCAGTGTGGATCGAACTCACCACTCAGTCGTAATTGATCTAGCGAGACAAGCTTACAAACTATTACACCACGTCGAGGTGAGATTACTACCTTCTCTATGAGTTCCAGAAATTTATTTTTGCTGACAATAATAAATATCTAAAAACTTGGAGCAAATACTGTATGTTGGTCTGCAGTTGGAGACTATGAAGAGGACGATAAGGGTTCAAGGATGTTGTAGGGACGTTATAGTGTTAATACGATACTGTTGCAGCATACTTACAGATAATAATGGTAGTAAATACTGTATATCTACCAACCGCTCCACACGGTCAGATGTGGCAAAAGGCCAAATTTAAAGTGGGGTATCCGAGCGTTAGTAGCATTATTGCCAAATGACAAGAACTTAACGCCAATCTAGTACTGCGTAAGGTAAAGAAAGTGAGAAGAAAGGACTAAATATCATCAAAAGGAAGAGCTCAACATGCAAATTACAGATTGGAGATCAAGCAGGTGCAACAATTTAGATGAAATGGGGTGAGTTTGATCAGAAGACATATTGGGATGTTGAAAGATGCATTCTAAAAACATTAAGAAGTATTAAAACACAAAGATTTCATTAGAAACAAAAAGAGGACTGAACTGTTATGTAATATCAGTCCTCCTATATGGCAGTGAATGCTGGACAATCTCCTCACAGATGAAGAAGAGACTTGAAGCAAGAGAAACAAAGAAAAGAGTACTGAACTGTTATGTAATATCAGTCCTCCTATATGGCAGTGAATGCTGGACAATCTCCTCACAGATCAAGAAGAGACTTGAAGCAAGAGAAACAAAGAAAAGAGTACTGAACTGTTATGTAATATCAGTCCTCCTATATGGCAGTGAATGCTGGACAATCTCCTCACAGATGAAGAAGAGACTTGAAGCAAGAGAAACAAAGAAAAGAGTACTGAACTGTTATGTAATATCAGTCCTCCTATATGGCAGTGAATGCTGGACAATCTCCTCACAGATGAAGAAGAGACTTGAAGCAAGAGAAACAAAGAAAAGAGTAATGAATTGTCATGTAATATCAGTCCTCTTATATGGCAGTGAATGCTGGACAATCTCCTCACAGATGAAGGCAGACTTGAAGCAAGAGAAACTGGACAACTGAACTGTCATGTAATATCAGATGAATGGCAGTGAATGCTGGACAATCTCCTCACAGATGAAGAAAAGACTTGAAGCAAGAGAAACAAAAGAAAAGAGTACTGAACTGTTATGTAATATCAGTCCTCTTATACGGCAGTGAATGCTGGACAATCTCCTCACAGATGAAGAAGAGACTTGAAGCAAGAGAAACAAAGAAAAGAGTACTGAACTGTCATGTAATATCAGTCCTCCTATATGGCAGTGAATGCTGGACAATCTCCTCACAGATGAAGAAAAGACTTGAAGCAAGAGAAACAAAAGAAAAGAGTACTGAACTGTCATGTAATATCAGTCCTCCTATATGGCAGTGAATGCTGGACAATCTCCTCACAGATGAAGAAAAGACTTGAAGCAAGAGAAACAAAAGAAAAGAGTACTGAACTGTTATGTAATATCAGTCCTCCTATATGGCAGTGAATGCTGGACAATCTCCTCACAGATGATGTAAATCAGACTTGAAAGACAATCTCCTCAAGAAGAAAACTTGAAAAAGAAAAAAAAAAGAGTACTGAACTGTCATGTAATATCAGTCCTCCTATATGGCAGTGAATGCTGGACAATCTCCTCACAGATGAAGAAAAAGACTTGAAGCAAGAGAAACAAAGAAAAGAGTACTGAACTGTCATGTAATATCAGTCCTCCTATATGGCAGTGAATGCTGGACAATCTCCTCACAGATGAAGAAAAGACTTGAAGCAAGAGAAACAAAGAAAAGAGTACTGAACTGTCATGTAATATCAGTCCTCCTATATGGCAGTGAATGCTGGACAATCTCCTCAACAGATGAAGAAAAGACTTGAAGCAAGAGAAACAAAGAAAAGAGTACTGAACTGTCATGTAATATCAGTCCTCCTATATGGCAGTGAATGCTGGACAATCTCCTCACAGATGAAGAAAAGACTTGAAGCAAGAGAAACAAAGAAAAGAGTACTGAACTGTCATGTAATATCAGTCCTCCTATATGGCAGTGAATGCTGGACAATCTCCTCACAGATGAAGAAAAGACTTGAAGCAAGAGAAACAAAAGAAAAGAGTACTGAACTGTCATGTAATATCAGTCCTCCTATATGGCAGTGAATGCTGGACAATCTCCTCACAGATGAAGAAAAGACTTGAAGCAAGAGAAACAAAGAAAAGAGTACTGAACTGTCATGTAATATCAGTCCTCCTATATGGCAGTGAATGCTGGACAATCTCCTCACAGATGAAGAAAAGACTTGAAGCAAGAGAAACAAAGAAAAGAGTACTGAACTGTCATGTAATATCAGTCCTCCTATATGGCAGTGAATGCTGGACAATCTCCTCACAGATGAAGAAAAGACTTGAAGCAAGAGAAACAAAGAAAAGAGTACTGAACTGTCATGTAATATCAGTCCTCCTATATGGCAGTGAATGCTGGACAATCTCCTCACAGATGAAGAAAAGACTTGAAGCAAGAGAAACAAAGAAAAAAGAGTACTGAACTGTCATGTAATATCAGTCCTCCTATATGGCAGTGAATGCTGGACAATCTCCTCACAGATGAAGAAAAGACTTGAAGCAAGAGAAACAAAGAAAAGAGTACTGAACTGTCATGTAATATCAGTCCTCCTATATGGCAGTGAATGCTGGACAATCTCCTCACAGATGAAGAAAAGACTTGAAGCAAGAGAAACAAAGAAAAAGAGTACTGAACTGTCATGTAATATCAGTCCTCCTATATGGCAGTGAATGCTGGACAATCTCCTCACAGATGAAGAAAAGACTTGAAGCAAGAGAAACAAAAAAAGAGTACTGAACTGAAACAAAGAAAAGAGTACTGAACTGTCATGTAATATCAGTCCTCCTATATGGCAGTGAATGCTGGACAATCTCCTCACAGATGAAGAAAAGACTTGAAGCAAGAGAAACAAAGAAAAGAGTACTGAACTGTCATGTAATATCAGTCCTCCTATATGGCAGTGAATGCTGGACAATCTCCTCACAGATGAAGAAAAGACTTGAAGCAAGAGAAACAAAGAAAAGAGTACTGAACTGTCATGTAATATCAGTCCTCCTATATGGCAGTGAATGCTGGACAATCTCCTCACAGATGAAGAAAAGACTTGAAGCAAGAGAAACAAAGAAAAGAGTACTGAACTGTCATGTAATATCAGTCCTCCTATATGGCAGTGAATGCTGGACAATCTCCTCACAGATGAAGAAAAGACTTGAAGCAAGAGAAACAAAGAAAAGAGTACTGAACTGTCATGTAATATCAGTCCTCCTATATGGCAGTGAATGCTGGACAATCTCCTCACAGATGAAGAAAAGACTTGAAGCAAGAGAAACAAAAGAAAAAGAGTACTGAACTGTCATGTAATATCAGTCCTCCTATATGGCAGTGAATGCTGGACAATCTCCTCACAGATGAAGAAAAGACTTGAAGCAAGAGAAACAAAGAAAAGAGTACTGAACTTTATGTAATATCAGTCCTCCAGATATATGGCAGTGAATGCTGGACAATCTCCTCACAGATGAAGAAAAGACTTGAAGCAAGAGAAACAAAGAAAAGAGTACTGAACTGTTACGTAATATCAGTCCTCCTATATGGCAGTGAATGCTGGACAATCTCCTCACAGATGAAGAAAAGACTTGAAGCAAGAGAAACAAAGAAAAGAGTACTGAACTGTCATGTAATATCAGTCCTCCTATATGGCAGTGAATGCTGGACAATCTCCTCACAGATGAAGAAGAGACTTGAAGCAAGAGAAACAAAGAAAAGAGTACTGAACTGTCATGTAATATCAGTCCTCCTATATGGCAGTGAATGCGGGACAATCTCCTCACAGATGAAGAAAAGACTTGAAGCAAGAGAAACAAAGAAAAGAGTACTGAACTGTCATGTAATATCAGTCCTCCTATATGGCAGTGAATGCTGGACAATCTCCTCACAGATGAAGAAAAGACTTGAAGCAAGAGAAACTACTGAAGCAAGAGAAACTGGACAATCTCCTCACAAAAGAGTACTGAACAAAGAAAAGTTACTGAACTGTGTAATATCAGTCCTCCTATATGGCAGTGAATGCTGGACAATCTCCTCACAGATGAAAGAAAAGACTTGAAGCAAGAGAAACAAAGAAAAGAGTACTGAACTGTCATGTAATATCAGTCCTCCTATATGGCAGTGAATGCTGGACAATCTCCTCACAGATGAAGAAAAGACTTGAAGCAAGAGAAACAAAGAAAAGAGTACTGAACTGTCATGTAATATCAGTCCTCCTATATGGCAGTGAATGCTGGACAATCTCCTCACAGATGAAGAAAAGACTTGAAGCAAGAGAAACAAAAGAAAAGAGTACTGAACTGTCATGTAATATCAGTCCTCCTATATGGCAGTGAATGCTGGACAATCTCCTCACAGATGAAGAAAAGACTTGAAGCAAGAGAAACAAAGAAAAGAGTACTGAACTGTCATGTAATATCAGTCCTCCTATATGGCAGTGAATGCTGGACAATCTCCTCACAGATGAAGAAAAGACTTGAAGCAAGAGAAACAAAGAAAAGAGTACTGAACTGTCATGTAATATCAGTCCTCCTATATGGCAGTGAATGCTGGACAATCTCCTCACAGATGAAGAAAAGACTTGAAGCAAGAGAAACAAAGAAAAGAGTACTGAACTGTCATGTAATATCAGTCCTCCTATATGGCAGTGAATGCTGGACAATCTCCTCACAGATGAAGAAAAGACTTGAAGCAAGAGAAACAAAAGAAAAGAGTACTGAACTGTCATGTAATATCAGTCCTCCTATATGGCAGTGAATGCTGGACAATCTCCTCACAGATGAAGAAAAGACTTGAAGCAAGAGAAACAAAAAAAGAAAAGAGTACTGAACTGTCATGTAATATCAGTCCTCCTATATGGCAGTGAATGCTGGACAATCTCCTCACAGATGAAGAAAAGACTTGAAGCAAAGAGAAACAAAGAAAAGAGTACTGAACTGTCATGTAATATCAGTCCTCCTATATGGCAGTGAATGCTGGACAATCTCCTCACAGATGAAGAAAAAGACTTACAAGAGAAACTGAGTACTGAACTGTCATGTAATATCAGTCCTCCTATATGGCAGTGAATGCTGGACAATCTCCTCACAGATGAAGAAAAGACTTGAAGCAAGAGAAACAAAGAAAAGAGTACTGAACTGTCATGTAATATCAGTCCTCCTATATGGCAGTGAATGCTGGACAATCTCCTCACAGATGAAGAAAAGACTTGAAGCAAGAGAAACAAAGAAAAGAGTACTGAACTGTTATGTAATATCAGTCCTCCTATATGGCAGTGAATGCTGGACAATCTCCTCACAGATGAAGAAAAGACTTGAAGCAAGAGAAACAAAGAAAAGAGTACTGAACTGTTATGTAATATCAGTCCTCCTATATGGCAGTGAATGCTGGACAATCTCCTCACAGATGAAGAAAAGGCTTGAAACAAGAGAAACAAATAAAGTGTACTGAACTGTTATGTAATATCAGTCCTCCTATATGGCAGTGAATGCGGGACAATCTCCTCACAGATGAAGAAAAGACTTGAAGCAAGAGAAACAAAGAAAAGAGTACTGAACTGTCATGTAATATCAGTCCTCCTATATGGCAGTGAATGCTGGACAATCTCCTCACAGATGAAGAAAAGACTTGAAGCAAGAGAAACAAAGAAAAGAGTACTGAACTGTCATGTAATATCAGTCCTCCTATATGGCAGTGAATGCTGGACAATCTCCTCACAGATGAAGAAAAGACTTGAAGCAAGAGAAACAAAAGAAAAGAGTACTGAACTGTCATGTAATATCAGTCCTCCTATATGGCAGTGAATGCTGGACAATCTCCTCACAGATGAAGAAAAGACTTGAAGCAAGAGAAACAAAGAAAAGAGTACTGAACTGTTATGTAATATCAGTCCTCCTATATGGCAGTGAATGCAAGGACAATCTCCTCACAGATGAAGAAAAGACAGATGAAGAAAAGACTTGAAGCAAGAGAAACAAAGAAAAGAGTACTGAACTGTCATGTAATATCAGTCCTCCTATATGGCAGTGAATGCTGGACAATCTCCTCACAGATGAAGAAAAGACTTGAAGCAAGAGAAACAAAGAAAAGAGTACTGAACTGTCATGTAATATCAGTCCTCCTATATGGCAGTGAATGCTGGACAATCTCCTCACAGATGAAGAAAAGACTTGAAGCAAGAGAAACAAAGAAAAGAGTACTGAACTGTCATGTAATATCAGTCCTCCTATATGGCAGTGAATGCTGGACAATCTCCTCACAGATGAAGAAAAGACTTGAAGCAAGAGAAACAAAGAAAAAAGAAAAGAGTACTGAACTGTCATGTAATATCAGTCCTCCTATATGGCAGTGAATGCTGGACAATCTCCCTCACAGATGAAGAAAAGACTTGAAGCAAGAGAAACAAAAAGAAAAGAGTACTGAACTGTCATGTAATATCAGTCCTCCTATATGGCAGTGAATGCTGGACAATCTCCTCACAGATGAAGAAAAGACTTGAAGCAAGAGAAACAAAGAAAAGAGTACTGAACTGTCATGTAATATCAGTCCTCCTATATGGCAGTGAATGCTGGACAATCTCCTCACAGATGAAGAAAAGACTTGAAGCAAGAGAAACAAAGAAAAGAGTACTGAACTGTCATGTAATATCAGTCCTCCTATATGGCAGTGAATGCTGGACAATCTCCTCACAGATGAAGAAAAGACTTGAAGCAAGAGAAACAAAGAAAAGAGTACTGAACTGTCATGTAATATCAGTCCTCCTATATGGCAGTGAATGCTGGACAATCTCCTCACAGATGAAGAAAAGACTTGAAGCAAGAGAAACAAAAGAAAAGAGTACTGAACTGTCATGTAATATCAGTCCTCCTATATGGCAGTGAATGCTGGACAATCTCCTCACAGATGAAGAAAAGACTTGAAGCAAGAGAAACAAAGAAAAGAGTACTGAACTGTCATGTAATATCAGTCCTCCTATATGGCAGTGAATGCTGGACAATCTCCTCACAGATGAAGAAAAGACTTGAAGCAAGAGAAACAAAGAAAAGAGTACTGAACTGTCATGTAATATCAGTCCTCCTATATGGCAGTGAATGCTGGACAATCTCCTCACAGATGAAGAAAAGACTTGAAGCAAGAGAAACAAAGAAAAAAGAGTACTGAACTGTTATGTAATATCAGTCCTCCTATATGGCAGTGAATGCTGGACAATCTCCTCACAGATGAAGAAAAGACTTGAAGCAAGAGAAACAAAGAAAAGAGTACTGAACTGTCATGTAATATCAGTCCTCCTATATGGCAGTGAATGCTGGACAATCTCCTCACAGATGAAGAAAAGACTTGAAGCAAGAGAAACAAAAGAAAAGAGTACTGAACTGTCATGTAATATCAGTCCTCCTATATGGCAGTGAATGCTGGACAATCTCCTCACAGATGAAGAAAAGACTTGAAGCAAAGAGAAACAAAGAAAAGAGTACTGAACTGTCACTGTGTAATATCAGTCCTCCTGTATATGGCAGTGAATGCTGGACAATCTCCTCACAGATGAAGAAAAGACTTGAAGCAAGAGAAACAAAGAAAAGAGTACTGAACTGTCATGTAATATCAGTCCTCCTATATGGCAGTGAATGCTGGACAATCTCCTCACAGATGAAGAAAAAGACTTGAAGCAAGAGAAACAAAGAAAAGAGTACTGAACTGTCATGTAATATCAGTCCTCCTATATGGCAGTGAATGCTGGACAATCTCCTCACAGATGAAGAAAAGACTTGAAGCAAGAGAAACAAAGAAAAGAGTACTGAACTGTCATGTAATATCAGTCCTCCTATATGGCAGTGAATGCTGGACAATCTCCTCACAGATGAAGAAAAGACTTGAAGCAAGAGAAACAAAGAAAAGAGTACTGAACTGTCATGTAATATCAGTCCTCCTATATGGCAGTGAATGCTGGACAATCTCCTCACAGATGAAGAAAAGACTTGAAGCAAGAGAAACAAAGAAAAGAGTACTGAACTGTCATGTAATATCAGTCCTCCTATATGGCAGTGAATGCTGGACAATCTCCTCACAGATGAAGAAAAGACTTGAAGCAAGAGAAAAAAAGAAAAGAGTACTGAACTGTCATGTAATATCAGTCCTCCTATATGGCAGTGAATGCTGGACAATCTCCTCACAGATGAAGAAAAGACTTGAAGCAAGAGAAAAACAAAGAAAAGAGTACTGAACTGTCATGTAATATCAGTCCTCCTATATGGCAGTGAATGCTGGACAATCTCCTCACAGATGAAGAAAAGACTTGAAGCAAGAGAAACAAAGAAAAGAGTACTGAACTGTCATGTAATATCAGTCCTCCTATATGGCAGTGAATGCTGGACAATCTCCTCACAGATGAAGAAAAGACTTGAAGCAAGAGAAACAAAAGAAAAGAGTACTGAACTGTCATGTAAT
Source organism: Acanthosepion pharaonis (assembly GCA_903632075.3). Lineage (NCBI taxonomy): Eukaryota > Metazoa > Mollusca > Cephalopoda > Sepiida > Sepiidae > Acanthosepion > Acanthosepion pharaonis. The sequence continues at coordinate 1,629,921 of CAHIKZ030000766.1, forward strand.
ATCAGTCCTCCTATATGGCAGTGAATGCTGGACAATCTCCTCACAGATGAAGAAAAGACTTGAAGCAAGAGAAACAAAAAAAAAGAGTACTGAACTGTCATGTAATATCAGTCCTCCTATATGGCAGTGAATGCTGGACAATCTCCTCACAGATGAAGAAAAAGACTTGAAGCAAGAGAAACAAAGAAAAGAGTACTGAACTGTCATGTAATATCAGTCCTCCTATATGGCAGTGAATGCTGGACAATCTCCTCACAGATGAAGAAAAAGACTTGAAGCAAGAGAAACAAAGAAAAGAGTACTGAACTGTCATGTAATATCAGTCCTCCTATATGGCAGTGAATGCTGGACAATCTCCTCACAGATGAAGAAAAGACTTGAAGCAAGAGAAACAAAGAAAAGTGTACTGAACTGTCATGTAATATCAGTCCTCCTATATGGCAGTGAATGCTGGACAATCTCCTCACAGATGAAGAAAAGACTTGAAGCAAGAGAAACAAAGAAAAGAGTACTGAACTGTCATGTAATATCAGTCCTTCTATATGGCAGTGAATGCGGGACAATCTCCTCACAGATGAAGAAAAAAATTGAAGCAAGAGAAACAAAGAAAATGTACTGAACTGTCATGTAATATCAGTCCTCCTATATGGCAGTGAATGCTGGACAATCTCCTCACTGATGAAGAAAAGACTTGAAGATGAAGAGAAACTTGAAGCAAGAGAAAAAAGAAAAGAGTACTGAACTGTCATGTAATATCAGTCCTCCTATATGGCAGTGAATGCTGGACAATCTCCTCACTGATGAAGAAAAGACTTGAAGCAAGAGAAACAAAGAAAAGAGTACTGAACTGTCATGTAATATCAGTCCTCGTATATGGCAGTGAATGCGGGACAATCTCCTCACAGATGAAGAAAAGACTTGAAGCAAGAGAAACAAAAAAAAAGAGTACTGAACTGTCATGTAATATCAGTCCTCCTATATGGCAGTGAATGCTGGACAATCTCCTCACAGATGAAGAAAAGACTTGAAGCAAGAGAAACAAAGAAAAGAGTACTGAACTGTCATGTAATATCAGTCCTCCTATATGGCAGTGAATGCTGGACAATCTCCTCACAGATGAAGAAAAGACTTGAAGCAAGAGAAACAAAGAAAAGAGTACTGAACTGTCATGTAATATCAGTCCTCCTATATGGCAGTGAATGCTGGACAATCTCCTCACAGATGAAGAAAAGACTTGAAGCAAGAGAAACAAAGAAAAGAGTACTGAACTGTCATGTAATATCAGTCCTCCTATATGGCAGTGAATGCTGGACAATCTCCTCACAGATGAAGAAAAGACTTGAAGCAAGAGAAACAAAGAAAAGAGTACTGAACTGTCATGTAATATCAGTCCTCCTATATGGCAGTGAATGCTGGACAATCTCCTCACAGATGAAGAAAAGACTTGAAGCAAGAGAAACAAAGAAAAGAGTACTGAACTGTCATGTAATATCAGTCCTCCTATATGGCAGTGAATGCTGGACAATCTCCTCACAGATGAAGAAAAGACTTGAAGCAAGAGAAACAAAGAAAAGAGTACTGAACTGTCATGTAATATCAGTCCTCCTATATGGCAGTGAATGCTGGACAATCTCCTCACAGATGAAGAAAAGACTTGAAGCAAGAGAAACAAAGAAAAGAGTACTGAACTGTCATGTAATATCAGTCCTCCTATATGGCAGTGAATGCTGGACAATCTCCTCACAGATGAAGAAAAGACTTGAAGCAAGAGAAACAAAGAAAAGAGTACTGAACTGTCATGTAATATCAGTCCTCCTATATGGCAGTGAATGCTGGACAATCTCCTCACAGATGAAGAAAAGACTTGAAGCAAGAGAAACAAAGAAAAGAGTACTGAACTGTCATGTAATATCAGTCCTCCTATATGGCAGTGAATGCTGGACAATCTCCTCACAGATGAAGAAAAGACTTGAAGCAAGAGAAACAAAAAGAAAAGAGTACTGAACTGTCATGTAATATCAGTCCTCCTATATGGCAGTGAATGCTGGACAATCTCCTCACAGATGAAGAAAAGACTTGAAGCAAGAGAAACAAAGAAAAGAGTACTGAACTGTCATGTAATATCAGTCCTCCTATATGGCAGTGAATGCTGGACAATCTCCTCACAGATGAAGAAAAGACTTGAAGCAAGAGAAACAAAGAAAAGAGTACTGAACTGTCATGTAATATCAGTCCTCCTATATGGCAGTGAATGCTGGACAATCTCCTCACAGATGAAGAAAAGACTTGAAGCAAGAGAAACAAAAAAAAAGAGTACTGAACTGTCATGTAATATCAGTCCTCCTATATGGCAGTGAATGCTGGACAATCTCCTCACAGATGAAGAAAAGACTTGAAGCAAGAGAAACAAAGAAAAGAGTACTGAACTGTCATGTAATATCAGTCCTCCTATATGGCAGTGAATGCTGGACAATCTCCTCACAGATGAAGAAAAGACTTGAAGCAAGAGAAACAAAGAAAAGAGTACTGAACTGTCATGTAATATCAGTCCTCCTATATGGCAGTGAATGCTGGACAATCTCCTCACAGATGAAGAAAAGACTTGAAGCAAGAGAAACAAAAAAAAAGAGTACTGAACTGTCATGTAATATCAGTCCTCCTATATGGCAGTGAATGCTGGACAATCTCCTCACAGATGAAGAAAAGACTTGAAGCAAGAGAAACAAAAGAAAAGAGTACTGAACTGTCATGTAATATCAGTCCTCCTATATGGCAGTGAATGCTGGACAATCTCCTCACAGATGAAGAAAAGACTTGAAGCAAGAGAAACAAAGAAAAAGAGTACTGAACTGTCATGTAATATCAGTCCTCCTATATGGCAGTGAATGCTGGACAATCTCCTCACAGATGAAGAAAAGACTTGAAGCAAGAGAAACAAAGAAAAGAGTACTGAACTGTCATGTAATATCAGTCCTCCTATATGGCAGTGAATGCTGGACAATCTCCTCACAGATGAAGAAAAGACTTGAAGCAAGAGAAACAAAGAAAAGAGTACTGAACTGTCATGTAATATCAGTCCTCCTATATGGCAGTGAATGCTGGACAATCTCCTCACAGATGAAGAAAAGACTTGAAGCAAGAGAAACAAAGAAAAGAGTACTGAACTGTCATGTAATATCAGTCCTCCTATATGGCAGTGAATGCTGGACAATCTCCTCACAGATGAAGAAAAGACTTGAAGCAAGAGAAACAAAGAAAAGAGTACTGAACTGTCATGTAATATCAGTCCTCCTATATGGCAGTGAATGCTGGACAATCTCCTCACAGATGAAGAAAAGACTTGAAGCAAGAGAAACAAAGAAAAGAGTACTGAACTGTCATGTAATATCAGTCCTCCTATATGGCAGTGAATGCTGGACAATCTCCTCACAGATGAAGAAAAGACTTGAAGCAAGAGAAACAAAGAAAAGAGTACTGAACTGTCATGTAATATCAGTCCTCCTATATGGCAGTGAATGCTGGACAATCTCCTCACAGATGAAGAAAAGACTTGAAGCAAGAGAAACAAAGAAAAGAGTACTGAACTGTCATGTAATATCAGTCCTCCTATATGGCAGTGAATGCTGGACAATCTCCTCACAGATGAAGAAAAGACTTGAAGCAAGAGAAACAAAAAAAGAGTACTGAACTGTGAACTGTAATATCAGTCCTCCTATATGGCAGTGAATGCTGGACAAACAGATGAAGAAAAGACTTGAAGCAAGAGAAACAAAGAAAAGAGTACTGAACTGTCATGTAATATCAGTCCTCCTATATGGCAGTGAATGCTGGACAATCTCCTCACAGATGAAGAAAAGACTTGAAGCAAGAGAAACAAAGAAAAGAGTACTGAACTGTCATGTAATATCAGTCCTCCTATATGGCAGTGAATGCTGGACAATCTCCTCACAGATGAAGAAAAGACTTGAAGCAAGAGAAACAAAGAAAAAGAGTACTGAACTGTCATGTAATATCAGTCCTCCTATATGGCAGTGAATGCTGGACAATCTCCTCACAGATGAAGAAAAGACTTGAAGCAAGAGAAACAAAGAAAAGAGTACTGAACTGTCATGTAATATCAGTCCTCCTATATGGCAGTGAATGCTGGACAATCTCCTCACAGATGAAGAAAAAGACTTGAAGCAAGAGAAACAAAGAAAAGAGTACTGAACTGTCATGTAATATCAGTCCTCCTATATGGCAGTGAATGCTGGACAATCTCCTCACAGATGAAGAAAAGACTTGAAGCAAGAGAAACAAAGAAAAGAGTACTGAACTGTCATGTAATATCAGTCCTCCTATATGGCAGTGAATGCTGGACAATCTCCTCACAGATGAAGAAAAGACTTGAAGCAAGAGAAACAAAGAAAAGAGTACTGAACTGTCATGTAATATCAGTCCTCCTATATGGCAGTGAATGCTGGACAATCTCCTCACAGATGAAGAAAAGACTTGAAGCAAGAGAAACAAAAGAAAGAAAAGTACTGAACTGTCATGTAATATCAGTCCTCCTATATGGCAGTGAATGCTGGACAATCTCCTCACAGATGAAGAAAAGACTTGAAGCAAGAGAAACAAAAAGAAAAGAGTACTGAACTGTCATGTAATATCAGTCCTCCTATATGGCAGTGAATGCTGGACAATCTCCTCACAGATGAAGAAAAAGACTTGAAGCAAGAGAAACAAAGAAAAGAGTACTGAACTGTCATGTAATATCAGTCCTCCTATATGGCAGTGAATGCTGGACAATCTCCTCACAGATGAAGAAAAGACTTGAAGCAAGAGAAACAAAGAAAAGAGTACTGAACTGTCATGTAATATCAGTCCTCCTATATATGGCAGTGAATGCTGGACAATCTCCTCACAGATGAATGAAAAAGACTTGAAGCAAGAGAAACAAAGAAAAGAGTACTGAACTGTCATGTAATATCAGTCCTCCTATATGGCAGTGAATGCTGGACAATCTCCTCACAGATGAAGAAAAGACTTGAAGCAAGAGAAACAAAGAAAAGAGTACTGAACTGTCATGTAATATCAGTCCTCCTATATGGCAGTGAATGCTGGACAATCTCCCTCACAGATGAAAAAAAAGACTTGAAGCAAGAGAAACAAAGAAAAAGAGTACTGAACTGTCATGTAATATCAGTCCTCCTATATGGCAGTGAATGCTGGACAATCTCCTCACAGATGAAAAAGACTTGAAGCAAAGAAACAAAGAAAAGAGTACTGAACTGTCATGTAATATCAGTCCTCCTATATGGCAGTGAATGCTGGACAATCTCCTCACAGATGAAGAAAAGACTTGAAGCAAGAGAAACAAAGAAAAGAGTACTGAACTGTCATGTAATATCAGTCCTCCTATATGGCAGTGAATGCTGGACAATCTCCTCACAGATGAAGAAAAGACTTGAAGCAAGAGAAACAAAGAAAAGAGTACTGAACTGTCATGTAATATCAGTCCTCCTATATGGCAGTGAATGCTGGACAATCTCCTCACAGATGAAGAAAAGACTTGAAGCAAGAGAAACAAAGAAAAGAGTACTGAACTGTCATGTAATATCAGTCCTCCTATATGGCAGTGAATGCTGGACAATCTCCTCACAGATGAAGAAAAGACTTGAAGCAAGAGAAACAAAGAAAAGAGTACTGAACTGTCATGTAATATCAGTCCTCCTATATGGCAGTGAATGCTGGACAATCTCCTCACAGATGAAGAAAAGACTTGAAGCAAGAGAAAAAAAAGAAAAGAGTACTGAACTGTCATGTAATATCAGTCCTCCTATATGGCAGTGAATGCTGGACAATCTCCTCACAGATGAAGAAAAGACTTGAAGCAAGAGAAACAAAGAAAAGAGTACTGAACTGTCATGTAATATCAGTCCTCCTATATGGCAGTGAATGCTGGACAATCTCCTCACAGATGAAGAAAAGACTTGAAGCAAGAGAAACAAAAGAAAAGAGTACTGAACTGTCATGTAATATCAGTCCTCCTATATGGCAGTGAATGCTGGACAATCTCCTCACAGATGAAGAAAAGACTTGAAGCAAGAGAAACAAAGAAAAGACTACTGAACGGCTATGTAATATCAATCCCCCTATCTGGCAATGAATGCTGGACACTCACCTCACAGATGAAAAGACTTGAAGCAACAGAATCAAAGAAAAGAGTACTGAACTGTCATGTAATATCAGTCCTCCTATATGGCAGTGAATGCTGGACAATCTCCTCACAGATGAAGAAAAGACTTGAAGCAAGAGAAACAAAGAAAAGAGTACTGAACTGTCATGTAATATCAGTCCTCCTATATGGCAGTGAATGCTGGACAATCTCCTCACAGATGAAGAAAAGACTTGAAGCAAAGAGAAACAAAGAAAAGAGTACTGAACTGTCATGTAATATCAGTCCTCCTATATGGCAGTGAATGCTGGACAATCTCCTCACAGATGAAGAAAAGACTTGAAGCAAGAGAAACAAAGAAAAGAGTACTGAACTGTCATGTAATATCAGTCCTCCTATATGGCAGTGAATGCTGGACAATCTCCTCACAGATGAAGAAAAGACTTGAAGCAAGAGAAACAAAGAAAAGAGTACTGAACTGTCATGTAATATCAGTCCTCCTATATGGCAGTGAATGCTGGACAATCTCCTCACAGATGAAGAAAAGACTTGAAGCAAGAGAAACAAAGAAAAGAGTACTGAACTGTCATGTAATATCAGTCCTCCTATATGGCAGTGAATGCTGGACAATCTCCTCACAGATGAAGAAAAGACTTGAAGCAAGAGAAACAAAGAAAAGAGTACTGAACTGTCATGTAATATCAGTCCTCCTATATGGCAGTGAATGCTGGACAATCTCCTCACAGATGAAGAAAAGACTTGAAGCAAGAGAAACAAAGAAAAGAGTACTGAACTGTCATGTAATATCAGTCCTCCTATATGGCAGTGAATGCTGGACAATCTCCTCACAGATGAAGAAAAGACTTGAAGCAAGAGAAACAAAGAAAAGAGTACTGAACTGTCATGTAATATCAGTCCTCCCTATATGGCAGTGAATGCTGGACAATCTCCTCACAGATGAAGAAAAGACTTGAAGCAAGAGAAACAAACAAAAAAAGAGTACTGAACTGTCATGTAATATCAGTCCTCCTATATGGCAGTGAATGCTGGACAATCTCCTCACAGATGAAGAAAAGACTTGAAGCAAGAGAAACAAAGAAAAGAGTACTGAACTGTCATGTAATATCAGTCCTCCTATATGGCAGTGAATGCTGGACAATCTCCTCACAGATGAAGAAAAGACTTGAAGCAAGAGAAACAAAGAAAAGAGTACTGAACTGTCATGTAATATCAGTCCTCCTATATGGCAGTGAATGCTGGACAATCTCCTCACAGATGAAGAAAAGACTTGAAGCAAGAGAAACAAAAAAAAAGAGTACTGAACTGTCATGTAATATCAGTCCTCCTATATGGCAGTGAATGCTGGACAATCTCCCTCACAGATGAAGAAAAAGACTTGAAGCAAGAGAAACAAAGAAAAAGAGTACTGAACTGTCATGTAATATCAGTCCTCCTATATGGCAGTGAATGCTGGACAATCTCCTCACAGATGAAGAAAAGACTTGAAGCAAGAGAAACAAAGAAAAGAGTACTGAACTGTCATGTAATATCAGTCCTCCTATATGGCAGTGAATGCTGGACAATCTCCTCACAGATGAAGAAAAGACTTGAAGCAAGAGAAACAAAGAAAAGAGTACTGAACTGTCATGTAATATCAGTCCTCCTATATGGCAGTGAATGCTGGACAATCTCCTCACAGATGAAGAAAAGACTTGAAGCAAGAGAAACAAAGAAAAGAGTACTGAACTGTCATGTAATATCAGTCCTCCTATATGGCAGTGAATGCTGGACAATCTCCTCAGATGAAGAAACAGATGAAGCAAGAGAAACAAAGAAAAAGACTTGAAGTCCTCCTAAGAAGAAACAAATGAAAAAAGACTTGAAGCAAGAGAAACTGAACTGTCATGTAATATCAGTCCTCCTATATGGCAGTGAATGCTGGACAATCTCCTCACAGATGAAGAAAAGACTTGAAGCAAGAGAAACAAAGAAAAGAGTACTGAACTGTCATGTAATATCAGTCCTCCTATATGGCAGTGAATGCTGGACAATCTCCTCACAGATGAAGAAAAGACTTGAAGCAAGAGAAACAAAGAAAAGAGTACTGAACTGTCATGTAATATCAGTCCTCCTATATGGCAGTGAATGCTGGACAATCTCCTCACAGATGAAGAAAAGACTTGAAGCAAGAGAAACAAAGAAAAGAGTACTGAACTGTCATGTAATATCAGAATCCTCCAGATATATGGCAGTGAATGAACTGGACAATCTCCTCACAGATGAAGAAAAAGACTTGAAGCAAGAGAAACAAAGAAAAGAGTACTGAACTGTCATGTAATATCAGTCCTCCTATATGGCAGTGAATGCTGGACAATCTCCTCACAGATGAAGAAAAGACTTGAAGCAAGAGAAACAAAGAAAAGAGTACTGAACTGTCATGTAATATCAGTCCTCCTATATGGCAGTGAATGCTGGACAATCTCCTCACAGATGAAGAAAAAAGACTTGAAGCAAGAGAAACAAACAGATGAAGAAGTGAATGCTGGACAATCTCCTCACAGATGAAGAAAAGACTTGAAGCAAGAGAAACAAAGAAAAGAGTACTGAACTGTCATGTAATATCAGTCCTCCTATATGGCAGTGAATGCTGGACAATCTCCTCACAGATGAAGAAAAGACTTGAAGCAAGAGAAACAAAGAAAAGAGTACTGAACTGTCATGTAATATCAGTCCTCCTATATGGCAGTGAATGCTGGACAATCTCCTCACAGATGAAGAAAAGACTTGAAGCAAGAGAAACAAAGAAAAGAGTACTGAACTGTCATGTAATATCAGTCCTCCTATATGGCAGTGAATGCTGGACAATCTCCTCACAGATGAAGAAAAGACTTGAAGCAAGAGAAACAAAGAAAAGAGTACTGAACTGTCATGTAATATCAGTCCTCCTATATGGCAGTGAATGCTGGACAATCTCCTCACAGATGAAGAAAAGACTTGAAGCAAGAGAAACAAAAGAAAAGAGTACTGAACTGTCATGTAATATCAGTCCTCCTATATGGCAGTGAATGCTGGACAATCTCCTCACAGATGAAGAAAAGACTTGAAGCAAGAGAAACAAAGAAAAGAGTACTGAACTGTCATGTAATATCAGTCCTCCTATATGGCAGTGAATGCTGGACAATCTCCTCACAGATGAAGAAAAGACTTGAAGCAAGAGAAACAAAGAAAAGAGTACTGAACTGTCATGTAATATCAGTCCTCCTATATGGCAGTGAATGCTGGACAACTGAACTCCTCACAGATGAAGAAAAGACTTGAAGCAAGAGAAACAAAGAAAAGAGTACTGAACTGAACTGTCATGTAATATCAGTCCTCCTATATGGCAGTGAATGCTGGACAATCTCCTCACAGATGAAGAAAAGACTTGAAGCAAGAGAAACAAAGAAAAGAGTACTGAACTGTCATGTAATATCAGTCCTCCTATATGGCAGTGAATGCTGGACAATCTCCTCACAGATGAAGAAAAGACTTGAAGCAAGAGAAACAAAGAAAAGAGTACTGAACTGTCATGTAATATCAGTCCTCCTATATGGCAGTGAATGCTGGACAATCTCCTCACAGATGAAGAAAAGACTTGAAGCAAGAGAAACAAAGAAAAGAGTACTGAACTGTCATGTAATATCAGTCCTCCTATATGGCAGTGAATGCTGGACAATCTCCTCACAGATGAAGAAAAGACTTGAAGCAAGAGAAACAAAGAAAAGAGTACTGAAGTAATATCAGTCCTCCTATATGGCAGTGAAAGGGACAATCTCTCACAGATGAAGAAAAGACTGTACTGAACTGTCATGTAATATCAGTCCTCCTATATGGCAGTGATATGAATGCTGGACAATCTCCTCACAGATGAAGAAAAGACTTGAAGCAAGAGAAACAAAGAAAAGAGTACTGAACTGTCATGTAATATCAGTCCTCCTATATGGCAGTGAATGCTGGACAATCTCCTCACAGATGAAGAAAAGACTTGAAGCAAGAGAAACAAAGAAAAGAGTACTGAACTGTCATGTAATATCAGTCCTCCTATATGGCAGTGAATGCTGGACAATCTCCTCACAGATGAAGAAAAGACTTGAAGCAAGAGAAACAAAGAAAAGAGTACTGAACTGTCATGTAATATCAGTCCTCCTATATGGCAGTGAATGCTGGACAATCTCCTCACAGATGAAGAAAAAGACTTGAAGCAAGAGAAACAAAAGAAAAGAGTACTGAACTGTCATGTAATATCAGTCCTCCTATATGGCAGTGAATGCTGGACAATCTCCTCACAGATGAAGAAAAGACTTGAAGCAAGAGAAACAAAGAAAAGAGTACTGAACTGTCATGTAATATCAGTCCTCCTATATGGCAGTGAATGCGGGACAATCTCCTCACAGAGAATGAAAAAAGACTTGAAGCAAGAGAAACAAAGAAAAGAGTACTGAACTGTCATGTAATATCAGTCCTCCTATATGGCAGTGAATGCTGGACAATCTCCTCACAGATGAAGAAAAGACTTGAAGCAAGAGAAACAAAGAAAAGAGTACTGAACTGTCATGTAATATCAGTCCTCCTATATGGCAGTGAATGCTGGACAATCTCCTCACAGATGAAGAAAAGACTTGAAGCAAGAGAAACAAAGAAAAGAGTACTGAACTGTCATGTAATATCAGTCCTCCTATATGGCAGTGAATGCTGGACAATCTCCTCACAGATGAAGAAAAGACTTGAAGCAAGAGAAACAAAGAAAAGAGTACTGAACTGTCATGTAATATCAGTCCTCCTATATGGCAGTGAATGCTGGACAATCTCCTCACAGATGAAGAAAAGACTTGAAGCAAGAAAAACTGAAAAGAAAAGAGTACTGAACTGTGAAGAAAAGACTTGTAAGAGAATCAGTCCTCCTATATGGCAGTGAATGCTGGACAATCTCCTCACAGAGAAGAAAAGACTTGAAGCAAAGAAACAAAGAAAGAGTACTGAACTGTTGAAAAAGAGAAACAAAAGAAAAAGAAGAAAAGACTTGAAGCAAGAGAAACAAAGAAAAGAGTACTGAACTGTCATGTAATATCAGTCCTCCTATATGGCAGTGAATGCTGGACAATCTCCTCACAGATGAAGAAAAGACTTGAAGCAAGAGAAACAAAAGAAAAGAGTACTGAACTGTCATGTAATATCAGTCCTCCTATATGGCAGTGAATGCTGGACAATCTCCTCACAGATGAAAAAAAGACTTGAACAAGAGAAACAAAGAAAAGAGTAGAACTGTCATGTAATATCAGTCCTCCAATGGCAGTGAATGCTGGACAAACACAATGAAGAAAAACTTGAAGCAAGAGAAACAAAGAAAAGAGTACTGAACTGTCATGTAATATCAGTCCTCCTATATGGCAGTGAATGCGGGACAATCTCCTCACAGATGAAGAAAAAACTTGAAGCAAGAGAAACAAAGAAAAGAGTACTGAACTGTCATGTAATATCAGTCCTCCTATATGGCAGTGTATGCGGGACAATCTCCTCACAGATGAAGAAAAGACTTGAAGCAAGAGAAACAAAGAAAAGAGTACTGAACTGTCATGTAATATCAGTCCTCCTATATGGCAGTGAATGCTGGACAATCTCCTCACAGATGAAGAAAAGACTTGAAGCAAGAGAAACAAAGAAAAGAGTACTGAACTGTCATGTAATATCAGTCCTCCTATATGGCAGTGAATGCTGGACAATCTCCTCACAGATGAAGAAAAGACTTGAAGCAAGAGAAACAAAGAAAAGAGTACTGAACTGTCATGTAATATCAGTCCTCCTATATGGCAGTGAATGCTGGACAATCTCCTCACAGATGAAGAAAAGACTTGAAGCAAGAGAAACAAAGAAAAGAGTACTGAACTGTCATGTAATATCAGTCCTCCTATATGGCAGTGAATGCTGGACAATCTCCTCACAGATGAAGAAAAGACTTGAAGCAAGAGAAACAAAGAAAAGAGTACTGAACTGTCATGTAATATCAGTCCTCCTATATGGCAGTGAATGCTGGACAATCTCCTCACAGATGAAGAAAAGACTTGAAGCAAGAGAAAAAAGAAAAGAGAAACTGAACTGAACTGTCATGTAATATCAGTCCTCCTATATGGCAGTGAATGCTGGACAATCTCCTCACAGATGAAGAAAAGACTTGAAGCAAGAGAAACAAAGAAAAGAGTACTGAACTGTCATGTAATATCAGTCCTCCTATATGGCAGTGAATGCTGGACAATCTCCTCACAGATGAAGAAAAGACTTGAAGCAAGAGAAAAAAAGAAAAGAGTACTGAACTGTCATGTAATATCAGTCCTCTATATGGCATGGCAGTGAATGACTGAAGCAAGGACAATCTCCTCACAGATGAAGAAAAGACTTGAAGCAAGAGAAACAAAGAAAAGAGTACTGAACTGTCATGTAATATCAGTCCTCCTATATGGCAGTGAATGCTGGACAATCTCCTCACAGATGAAGAAAAGACTTGAAGCAAGAGAAACAAAGAAAAGAGTACTGAACTGTCATGTAATATCAGTCCTCCTATATGGCAGTGAATGCTGGACAATCTCCTCACAGATGAAGAAAAGACTTGAAGCAAGAGAAACAAAGAAAAGAGTACTGAACTGTCATGTAATATCAGTCCTCCTATATGGCAGTGAATGCTGGACAATCTCTCCTCAAGAGAAACAGATGAAGAAAAGATGAAGCAGAGAGAAACAAAAGAAAAAGAGTACTGAACTGTCATGTAATATCAGTCCTCCTATATGGCAGTGAATGCTGGACAATCTCCTCACAGATGAAGAAAAGACTTGAAGCAAGAGAAACAAAGAAAAGAGTACTGAACTGTCATGTAATATCAGTCCTCCTATATGGCAGTGAATGCTGGACAATCTCCTCACAGATGAAGAAAAGACTTGAAGCAAGAGAAACAAAGAAAAGAGTACTGAACTGTCATGTAATATCAGTCCTCCTATATGGCAGTGAATGCTGGACAATCTCCTCACAGATGAAGAAAAGACTTGAAGCAAGAGAAACAAAGAAAAGAGTACTGAACTGTCATGTAATATCAGTCCTCCTATATGGCAGTGAATGCTGGACAATCTCCTCACAGATGAAGAAAAGACTTGAAGCAAGAGAAACAAAGAAAAGAGTACTGAACTGTCATGTAATATCAGTCCTCCTATATGGCAGTGAATGCTGGACAATCCTCACAGATGAAGAAAAAGACTTGAAGCAAGAGAGAAAGAAAAGAGTACTGAACTGTCATGTAATATCAGTCCTCCTATATATGGCAGTGAATGCTGGACAATCTCCTCACAGATGAAGAAAGACTTGAAACAAAAGAAAAAGAAAAAAGAATACTGAACTGTCATGTAATATCAGTCCTCCTATATGGCAGTGAATGCTGGACAATCTCCTCACAGATGAAGAAAAGACTTGAAGCAAGAGAAACAAAGAAAAAGATGTACTGAACTGTCATGACAATATCAGTCTCCTATATGGCAGTGAATGCTGGACAATCTCCTCACAGATGAAGAAAAGACTTGAAGCAAGAGAAACAAAGAAAAGAGTACTGAACTGTCATGTAATATCAGTCCTCCTATATGGCAGTGAATGCTGGACAATCTCCTCACAGATGAAGAAAAGACTTGAAGCAAGAGAAACAAAGAAAAGAGTACTGAACTGTCATGTAATATCAGTCCTCCTATATGGCAGTGAATGCTGGACAATCTCCTCACAGATGAAGAAAAGACTTGAAGCAAGAGAAACAAAAGAAAAGAGTACTGAACTGTCATGTAATATCAGTCCTCCTATATGGCAGTGAATGCTGGACAATCTCCTCACAGATGAAGAAAAAGACTTGAAGCAAGAGAAACAAAGAAAAGAGTACTGAACTGTCATGTAATATCAGTCCTCCTATATGGCAGTGAATGCTGGACAATCAGATCCTCACAGATGAAGAAGAGACTTGAAGCAAGAAAAGAAACAAAAAGAAACAAAAGAAAAAGTACTGAACTGTCATGTAATATCAGTCCTCCTATATGGCAGTGAATGCTGGACAATCTCCTCACAGATGAAGAAAAGACTTGAAGCAAGAGAAACAAAGAAAAGAGTACTGAACTGTCATGTAATATCAGTCCTCCTATATGGCAGTGAATGCTGGACAATCTCCTCACAGATGAAGAAAAGACTTGAAGCAAGAGAAACAAAGAAAAGAGTACTGAACTGTCATGTAATATCAGTCCTCCTATATGGCAGTGAATGCGGGACAATCTCCTCACAGATGAAGAAAAGACTTGAAGCAAGAAAAGAAACAAAGAAAAGAATACTGAACTGTCATGTAATATCAGTCCTCCTATATGGCAGTGAATGCTGGACAATCTCCTCACAGATGAAGAAAAGACTTGAAGCAAGAGAAACAAAGAAAAGAGTACTGAACTGTCATGTAATATCAGTCCTCCTATATGGCAGTGAATGCTGGACAATCTCCACAGATGAAGAAAAGACTTATAAGAGAAACAAAGAAAAGTGTCCTCCTATATGGCAGTGAATGCTGGACAATCTCCTCACAGATGAAGAAAAGACTTGAAGCAAGAGAAACAAAGAAAAGAGTACTGAACTGTCATGTAATATCAGTCCTCCATGAATGGCAGATGAAGAATGAAAAGGACAATCTCCTCACAGATGAAGAAAAGACAGATTGAAGCAAGAGAAACAAAGAAAAGAGTACTGAACTGTCATGTAATATCAGTCCTCCTATATGGCAGTGAATGCTGGACAATCTCCTCACAGATGAAGAAAAGACTTGAAGCAAGAGAAACAAAGAAAAAGAGTACTGAACTGTTATGTAATATCAGTCCTCCTATATGGCAGTGAATGCTGGACAATCTCCTCACAGATGAAGAAAAGACAGATGAAGAAGCAAGAGAAACAAAGAAAAGAGTACTGAACTGTCATGTAATATCAGTCCTCCTATATGGCAGTGAATGCTGGACAATCTCCTCACAGATGAAGAAAAGACTTGAAGCAACAGAAACAAAAAAGTACTGAACTGTCATGTAATATCAGTCCTCCTATATGGCAGTGAATGCTGGACAATCTCCTCACAGATGAAGAAAAGACTTGAAGCAAGAGAAACAAAAAGAAAAATACTGAACTGTCATGTAATATCAGTCCTCCCTATATGGCAGTGAATACTGGACAATCTCCTCACAGATGAAGAAAAGACTTGAAGCAAGAGAAACAAAGAAAAGAGTACTGAACTGTTATGTAATATCAGTCATTGTATATGGCAGTGAATGCCGGACAATCTCCTCAAAGATGAAGAAGAGACTTGAAACAACAGAAACAAAGAAAAGAATACTGAACTGTTAGAATATCTGTCCTCCTCAATGGCAGTGAATGCTGGACAATCTCTTCACAGATGAAGAAGAGACTTGAAGCAACAGAAATAAAGAAAAGTATACTGAACTGTTATGTAATATCAGTCATTGTATATGGCAATGAATGCTGGACAATCTCTTCACAGAGAAACAAAGAAAAGGGTACTGAACAGTTAGGTAATATCAACCCACCTATATGGCAGTGTATATTTGACCACCAATAACAGAAATCTGGTTCTACAGAAGGATGTTGAGAATTCCATGGACCGAAAATGTGAAGAACAACGAATTTCTATAGACAATGGCCAGAAATGGATTCATATGTTTAACATCAGGAAGAGGCAGTTAAAATTTTTAGTGCACATAATGAGGAAAGAGGGCTTGGAAAATCTAATACTCACGGGACAGATTGACGATAAGAACGGAAACCTACCTGGAAAGCTTGAACGTATGGATGATGAGGCAGTGTTTGGAAGAGATTGCAAAAAGACAACATTTATTAAGAGCTACGCAGAACAGGAAATTGTGGAGAGCTATGATCGCCAACGTCCTGAAGAGACAGGCACATAGAAAAGAAGGAAAGGAAAAAATAAAAATAAATTGAAACTGTAAGTGTTGAAATAGATGTAAAATAAAATCAAACGAATTAAATAAATACTTTTAATCGATGCACTGTGGGTAATGGATAGAGGCTCAGACTGAGGAATTGGAGAGCCGAGTTCGAATTCCAGTCGAATCTATTACATTCACTTACGCGCTAATAACATTGGTAAAGGTATGAATCCTCGTCTTCTCACCCCAGTTATGGGTAAATAGCCTTGGATGGCAACCTGTCTCGTCAGTCATGTATCGAAAGATACATGATCGGCTAAGCGTGTATCGCACATGGCACGTAACTAACTGACTGACTTTCCAGTCGAATCCATTACATTCACTTACATGCTAATACCCTTGGGAAAGGTATGAAGCCTCTTCTTCTCCCCCCAGCTATGGGTAAAATAGAAGGACAGACTGGGTTCTATAGCCTTGGATGGCAACTGGTCTAAGAGAAGAGCAACTCTGAATTCAAAAGCTTGTTCTCCAGGTTGGGGGTTGCACTCTATAAAGACTGGAATGTGAGGTTTCGGCTTATATAGTTAGAAGGTAACATGAGGAGTCAGGGTATATATATATATATATAGAGAGAGAGAGAGAGGGGGGAGAAGAGAGAGAGAGAGTGATTGCTTAAACATTACTTTTAATGGATACCCATATTTGAGTAGATGTTCTGCTTTTTATTCAGCAAACAGTATATTTATTTATTTCCATTTATCGGCCTGAATTAAAAACATGTCAGATTAATAAATGTAAAATTCATTACTAAAAATTGTCCGAGAGGTCTAAAGCAGGTCAATTTTAATGTCTGATGGTTAGAATGCGAACATCCTAACCACTCGGCCACAAATAAATAATAAATATAAATAAACAGAGCGTCTGTTCAAATATGGGCATCCACTAAAAATAATATTAAAGCAATAAATTACAGTATGATAACGGATTTAACAAATACACACTGAAAACTTTTACACATTATATATATATATATATATATATATATATATATATATATATATATATATATATATCTTTTTGTTTGTTCATATGTGAATGCGTTAGTGTGCAAGTTATGTTTATATGTGTATCTGTGAGTGTATGTCCCTAACTGTGTATATGTGTGTGTATATATGTATATGTGTGTATGTGTTTATATGTGTTTGGATATGCATGTATAATACTCGCACTCACACTAATATATGCAGCTATACACATATATATACACACATGCACCTACATATATACATGTGAGCATACACACGCACACACATACACGAATACAGAACACGGTGCTTATTGGGATAAAATTGAAATCACAATCAGTTGCTTCCGTCATAACATAATGTGTATATATATATATATATATATATATATATATATATATATATATATATATACAGTGAAGGTAAATATTCGTACACATGAAAAATTGTATTTTTATAAATGTAAAAGCCCTAACTAAAACAAATTTTGATACATTTTATGTGTAAAGATACATTTTATTAAAAAATATTAATAAACTTAATTAATTCTTATTCTAACAGAAATTAATGCATTTTTTTTCATTTTAACTGATGAAAAAAGTATTCGTACAAAACAAAAAAAGCATATTAACTTAATTTAATACTTTGTGGAATACCCTTTATTGAGTTCAACAGCTACCAGTCTTTTCCTGTACGTCTCAACTAATGATTTGCACACATTGAGTGGTATTTTGTCCCATTCTTCTTGGCATATTGTCTTCAAATTCTTGATATTTGTTGGTGCTCTTTCCCAATTTGAATTTTCAAATATCGCCATAAATTCTCGATTGGGTTCAAGTCTGGGGACTGACCTGGCCACACAAAGACATCAACGTTACTTTAGCTAACCATTTCCTTGTAGATCTAGCGGTATGCTTAGGATCATTATCCAGTTGGAAAACCCAATCAGGAGGTAGCCGAAGTCTCTCAACAGAACACATTAAATTGTCTTGCAGGATTTTCTGGTATCTTTCGGCATTCATCTTGCCATCTATTATTGATATTCTTCCAACACTTTTTGCAGAAAAACAGCCCCAGATCATGATACTGCCACCACCAAACTTTACAGTTGGCAACATGTTCTTTGGTAAGTAGGCTTCACCGTCCTTCCTCCACACATGATTTCGATAATTATGACCAAACAACTCTATTTTAGTTTCATCTGTCCATAGTACATTTTCCCAAAATGAATATTCTTTATCCTTATACTCTCTAACGAATTTTAGCCTAGCATCTCTGTGTCGTTTCAAGAGGAGTGAAGTCTTCCTTGGGATGCGTGATTTCAGACTGTTTTTGTGTAGTTCATTACTTATTGTACGCCTGGTTACTTTAATCCCTAATGCACGCAGATGTTCCTGCAGCTCTTCTGGGGTAAACTGTGGATTTTGTTGGATCTGGCGTCCTAATATCATTTGCTGATCTTAGAGAAATCTTCCTCCGGGCACCTGTTCATCTTTGGTTTTCGACGCTGTTACGAGTTTTAAACCTTGCAATGAACGAAGCAATTGTAGTAGAAGGAATATTCAGGTTGTTAGAAATCGTTCTGTAACTGTTCCCATCTTTCCAAAGAGACAAAATGTGTTGTTTTTGTGAAATAGTCAATTCTTTACCTTTAGACATTATTAGAACCTTCTCGTAAGACTAGAAATTACAGAATGCTCTGATAATGGCTAATAGCGTTAACTATAATTACTGATAACATTACTGGAACATTCTAGAATATTCTTTTTTCATACTTAATTGATTATTTTATTCTAATAATTGATTTGTACGAATACTTTTTTCACCAGTTAGAATTTTTAAAAATGCATTAACTTCTGTTAGAATAAGAATTAATCAAGTTTATTATTATTTTTTAATAGTATGTGTCTTTATACATAAAATGTGCCGAGATTTGTTTTATTTAAGGCTTTTACATTTATAAAAATACAATTTTTCAAGAGTACGAATATTTATTTCCTCCCACTGTATATATATATATATATATATATATTTGTGTGTGTGTGTGTGTGTGTGTGTGTGTGTGTAATTAGAAGAAATGGCCCACGTGTGCTTCTTATAGTATGTAAAATAGATAGGTTAGTTAATAAAACAAATATTAATTATTAACCATATGACAGAAATGAAGCACCGAAAGAAATGTTTTAATTCCGGAATTTTCTGACACGCCTGTGTCCTTCATCAACGGAACAAGTAATAAACAGAGAGATAAGAATTACTCACCGACAGATGTTTTTGTAGACGGTGTATTTTCTGGTAGAAATCATACTATTAGCTGAAACTCGACCTCTGTCTGAGTTCCTCGTTGTGCGAAACTTTTTATGAAAAGAAATTTAAATTTAAATTTTTGTTCGGTGTAAAAAGCGTCGACCGGTCTATTATTCAGGGGGAGTGGGGAGTAAGATTGTAAACATAGATGAAGAGAGTTATAGGTTGCAGCATGGGGAAGACGTTTCGCGTGTAGCCAGTGTAGCCGAAAATTGTTCGAACAAGTTGTCAATTTCAGAAAGGCACATATTTTCTATGAAATATCTCAGACATTCAGGCCGGTAAATGTTATTAATACAGTTTATTATAAACAGTGCATTTGCTTAAACTTGTGTATCTATAAAATAACGTATATAGAATAATATATATATATATATATATATATATATATATATATATATATATATATATATATATATATATATATAAAGAAATAATATAATATATATATATATATATATATATATATATATATATATATATATATATATATATATATATATATATATATATATATATATATATATATATATATATATATATATAAAGAAAGAACAGTAAGATATTTAAATGAAAAGGATGAAATGGAACTAATGTCTTTAACTTAATTACAAAATTAAATTCGGAGCTTACAGCTTCCATTTTTGAAACATGGTTAGAACTGTGTAGCGAAAAAAAACATATTTTAAATCAATTAATTTATAATATATATATATATGTGTGTGTGTGTGTGTGTGTCCGTACGTACAGGGCCTGCAAAAGTAGGTATACAGTAGGGAAATCAAAACACTACATTTTTGCGCATCTTTTGTTTTCCATTAGTGTATATCTACTTTCGCACCGCGTGTTTCTATGTATGTTTGTATGAGAGAGAGTCTATGCGTCTATATATGTGTATATATGTGTATATATGTGCATATATATATATATATATATATATATATATATGGCACCTCGAGGCGGTGTAATGGTTAGCAAGCTTGTCTCACTAAAACAATTATGACTGGGCAGTGAGTCCGATCCTCACAGGGTGCTCCATGCTTTCGGCCTTGTGCCACAACTAAGTTACGCTTGGAAAATCACCATATACAAATGTGTCGCTATGTATTTATGCATACACACTAATATACACTCACACGCACACTAATATATGCAACTATATACAGATATATACACTCATTCACCTACACACACACACACAACACAGCGTGCACATTGAGATAAAATTGAAATCACAATCAATTGCTTCCGTCACAACCTAATGAATATGCAAATGAACTCGTGGTGGTGAGGGCGGGGATAGAATTGACTGGGGAGGGTGACGTGTTTTCTTGGCGAGGGAAGGGAGCGGGGTTCGGGGCCGTGGGACGGGGGTGAGGATGAGACAAAGGCGGCGGTCGTTACGAAATGGATCCAAGAGAGAGAGAGAGAAAGAGAGAGAGAGGAATGACTAGTGGTGCCCGGGTTCTGCTGTCAACTGAACAACGAATCACGTGACCAGCGCCCTACCTCCCCCCCCCCACCGCACCAACTGACGTCATCCGGGTTGTTGGCAGAATGTACTTCCGCCCCTCCTCCCGTTCTGTCTTCTTTCTTTTCGCCCATCGTTAACGTCACACTTCGATAGAGAAAGAGAGAACCCTTCACACACACACACACACACACACACACACACACACACACACACACACTAGTTAATAAAGCAAGGGAGACAACTCTTCAATTCCAACAAATTACTCTGTTGGACATCTCGTCGCACTATAAAGGTTCTTCTTCTATGTCTAGTATCCCTTCAGGGCATGGGCGATCAGGGCCCTCCACAACATCCGTAGCTCTATATATTGTCGCCTTACTATCACCCCGAGCCACTGTTCTCCCATCCATTTACACAAACTCAAATAGGTTACTCATTGTTTCCCTCTGCCCCTTCAGGACATGTCTCTCCACAACGTCCTATCCTTTGTATCTCTTAGCAATGTTTGTCTTTTTACTTTCCTTACCAGTTCATCTTCTGCCATTCATTTACACAAGCTCGTTAGGTAGCTTACTCATTGTTTCCCTCTGCCCCTTCAGGTCATGTCTCTCCACAACGTCCTATCCTTTGTAGCTCTTAGCAATGTTAGTCTTTTTACTTTCCTTACCAGTTCATCTTCTGCCATCCATTTACACAAGCTCGTTAGGTAGCTTACTCATTGTTTCCCTCTGCCCCTTCAGGACATGTCTCTCCACAACGTCCTATCCTTTGTAGCTCTTAGCAATGTTAGTCTTTTTACTATCCTTACCTAAATGTCGTTCGTTTATAAAGTGTAAAATAGGCATTGAACCAGAATGGGACAGCATTGGTTAATAGCAAGGGGGTAATGTTGCTCCATGACAATATCATGCTTCATGTGGCAAGGGTGGCCATAGATAGATAGATAGATAGATAGATAGATAGATAGATATGAATAGACTTAGATAGATATTTATTCAGCACCAGTATCCAATGCTAACGGATACATACAAAAAAAAAACACAGAACAATAAGTTACAAAACAATTAACAAGGAATAGAGGAGGGTCTGTCTGAATATTAATCAGCTTACTATCAACCTACTAATCAACTGTTGAAGTCCTCAATCGTAGATTATTTAAGGCTATGAGCCAGGATATCTGGTAGAGTGCTGGACGGGCGCTAGTTATGCTACAACAATAATGAACAGACTGAGATAGATAGATAGATAGATAGATAGATAGATAGATAGATAGATAGAAAGAGACTGAGATAGATAAGAATCGATTTAGATAGATAGGAATAGGCTGAGATAGATAATAGATTTAGATAGATAGATAGATAGATAGATAGATAGGAATAGACTGAGATCGATAAGAATAGATAGATAGATAGATAGATAGATAGATAGATAGATAGATAGATAGATAGATCACGGCTAGAATCCTTGGAAAAAGACTGAAGAGCAAGCCTGTCCAACATTCAACCTTGTAAGGTGAAGAGATTCTTTGCTAATGACAGAAACATTTCTTAATTTAAACATGCGCCAAAACGGAACACGAGAAAAACGACCAGAACAAAAGTTTCTCTTTTTTTTTAAAATTATCCGCTTCTCTTTCCTCTTAATAATAACAAAGATTTTGACGATAAAACTTTGTTTTTATTAAATTCGGGGCCTTTTTTTCATCATGCTATGCTATTTTTTTTATCAAATCAATGGAGGTAGCGACTTCAATATTACAAAAATGAAGAAATGGATAGACTTCTTCTATTCTCAACGTCATATTTGGGCAAAGCAAGATTTTCTCGAATAAACTATAATAAAAATAAAAATCGATCCCGTCTAGACTCCTTAGCAGAAGATTTCAGATTATGCCTGTCTAAAATTCGATCTTGCAAAGAAGATATTCTAAAGAAAACTTTGAGCTCAGATATTTCAGGAAGTGTTAAATTATAATATTCAGTAAATTAAATAAGTTTTTTTTTAAGAATTTTGATTATCATCTTTTTATTACAAATTATATTAAATCGTTTTGTTTGTGCTAATAAATGATTATGGAAAACTAGTTGAATCTTCTATGGCATTGGTTCTTAACCGTTTTTGTCCTAATTCCTCCTTTTCACCATAAGTTAGAATGTCATTCCCTCCTTTTCAAGACTGTTCGACTCAAAAGGTGCATTTCAAATAATATGTATATATTATTGAAATTCTTCCTTCCTTTCCATATTTGTTGTCTTTATCTTGTATCCAAGAATTTAATTTCTTCTTTGCTGATCGCTTCCTTTATGATGATGGCGTTAATGACTAAATTCACCGCAAATCAAGACTAGAATCTACCAGTTTCACCAAAAACCATCCATACCCTATGATCGTTTGCCTTTGTTTCACTTCCAACCAAACCTTGCAAAGTCAGAGTAGAAGTGCTGATGGCATGAATTTGTTTAAGATAGACCTCAACTTAACAGGGAATGACCCACACATTTGATTTCATAACCTTCCTCTACGACGCACATGGAGTGAGACATGCAGAATCCAGTTATGAAACTACAACTGACTGCCGCTGACTCTCTTATAATTTCGAGGGGCGCCTTCTGTAGTATGTCCATTATGCGTAGCCCTCTTCGTCCGCTGGTTCAACTGTTGAGATCTGTCGTAATCAGCATCTGCTTGTTCTACCGTTAGGTTCTTTGGGGTTGGTCGGGTTTCGGTGTCTTCGATCTTGCCGACAAGGGTAGTCCTACCAGGAGTTTAGAACTCCCAATGGTATCACCCTAGGCTCATTGAACCGCACATTCTTTTCCATATTTGTTGGCTTTATCTTGTATCCAAGAATTTAATTTCTTCTTTGCTGATCGCTTCTTTTATGATGATGGCGTTGATAACTAAATTCACCACGAATCAAGACGAGAATCTTCCGGTTTCAACAAAAACCCATCCATTTCCTATGACCGTTTGCCTTTGTTTTACATCCAACCAAATCTTCTTTCTTTTCCCAGTGAGTACGTCTACGTTGGCATGGATTATTTTTGGAGTGGCCAAAAAAACAAGAGCGATAAAAAGGATACTCGTTTCTTGAACCTTTTTCTACCATCATAATTGAAGTATGCCGTGGAAGTTTAACTTAAGGCTAGTGTGCCGTGAGATAAAAAAAATTGACCTAGAGCAGGGATTCTCAATCATTTTTTTGCTAAGTGACCCCTTTTCGCCATAAATCAGAATGTCATTCTCTACCTTTCTATAATTGTCCGATTCAACGGCTGCATTCCAAATAATACGCAAATATCATTAAAAATCTTCATTCTTTTCCATATTAGCACATATACATTCACATGGATTATTTTTTACAGAGTTTTACAAATTTAATAGCAACAGAAAATATTGTTGAGCTTTTAAAATTAAATACATGTCCAGTAATTTGTCCGACTCAAAAGTTGCAATCCAGATAATATTCATTTATTATTGAAAAATTCTTCCCTCTTTTCCGTACAATACATCTACATTTTCATGGATTATTTTGATAGGAGAGTTCTACAAATTTAATAGCAACAGAAAATGTTGATGGAGTTTTAAACTTGAATATGTGTCCAGTAATTTGTTTTAATTCATAACTAATTATTAAATAAACACAAGCAGACTTCAATAAACAAAAACGTCGATAGAATACCATGTGTGCCGTAGTTCAAAAACAAAATTTTGAACAAGGTTGATCGATAGATGTGAACAAACTTAAATAGCTAGCAAGAATGAAAGATAAATATAGATGGGCATTATATTAATAGATAAAAATTAATATATTGACATAGCACACACAAACACACACACACACACACACACACATATATATATATATATATATATATATATATATATATATATATATATATATATATATATATACTGTACTGACAAAAGTACGCAAGAGTAGGCTTTAATAAAGCTTTATTCAACTGGGAATATAAGGTTCGCATATAGTGTTCTTTTTTATAGTCCCAGTAAACAGAAATAGCTCTCTCAAAGAAGAGAGTAACGAAACAAGAGGAGACCAATCTTGATTTTTCATAGCATATATATATATATATATATATATATATATATATATATATATATATATATATAATTGCAGTGGTTCACAAATATTTTACCCAATGTATCTTTTTTTTCATCGTAAGCCAGCATGTCACCATCACCCCTCTCTATGATTGTTCGATTCAACGGCTGCATTCCAAATAATTCGCATATATTATTAAAAATATTCATTCTCTTCCATATTAGCACATATACATTTACATGGATTATTTTTTTATAGATGAGTTTTACAAATTTAATGGCAGCAGAAAATGTTATTGAGCTTTTTTTTTAAAACTTGAATAAATGTCCAGTAATTTGTCCGACTCAAAAGTGGAATGTCTTTTAAATTTAATAGCAACAGAAAAGGTTGATGGATTTTTAAACCTGAATAAATGTCCAGTAATTTGTTTTAATTCATAACTAATTATCAAATAAATAAACTCAAGCAGACCTCAATAAACAAAAAGTTCAACTGAATGCTGGGGCGGGGCATTTTAATTAAATGAACAATATTCTGTAAAAAAAAAATAAAATAAAATAAAATAAAAGATTTTTTTTCCCTCCCACACCTGAAACTTTGAAATTCCGACCTGATTGATAAACCTCTGACCTCGAGCATAAAAATACACCGAATCTACTATAAAAAGTGCTGGGTCCCTTTATTATTTGGTTGTAAAATATAATTGTCGTACGATCGCCGAAATTAATCAACGTCGACTCTAGTCAAAACCAAGATGGGTGACCGTTTAAGAGTAGATGTGCGGGTGGTGTAATGCGTAACGGCACGGAATCAGAGAGCTAAGTTCTAATTCCAATCGGGTTTGTTATATTCACTTACGAGCAAATACCCTTTGGGAAAGATATGAATTCACCTCTATTCCCTCCAGCTATGGATTAATTAGTAAGACTTGTATCAATGAATAATTATTTCAAAAAGAATTCTTACAATCTAAAAATATTTTATGGCTTTAAATAATATGCAGAAGGTTGATAAGCCGTAAAAAATCAATCAGTTAAAAAATCGAATAAACATATTACAAGGTAAGATATTGATTTTGCTTAGCGGCATATCAACCTCTCTATGGGTCATTTAATGACGAAATTTAAATTTTTTGAACATAATTTTATGCCTTTAACGGCATATTTTGAACGAAATTTTATGCCTTCAACTAAAGATAAAATGTATTTTTGGTCATTTTGATTTAAATATGTATTGTTGGTTGGTTGATTTTGTTTAGTGGCATATCAACACCTCTATGGGTTATTTAATGCTGAAATCTAAATATTTTGAACAGAAGTTTATGGCTTCAACTAAATATATTTTGAACGTAATTGTATGCCTTCAACCACAGATAAAATATATTGTTGGTCTAGGTTGGTCCTGGGAACACCATCAATTAAGAGGTGGTTCCACGCTCCTCAAAACCTCCGGATCAGATGCCTTTCTGCTGGATGTAGTTTATCGTCTTACCCAGGACTAGAAAAACATTGAACTTATGTTCGATACAGTCTTCTCGTTGTGGCCTCAGTTGGACGCCAAAATAATACTCTTTCGTCTTTCATTAAGACAAGGCGAGAAAGATTAAATAAGACATGGGGAGAGACTGAATCACATCCACTTAGTGTCCATTTTGCAATTCTGCAAATCTCCTTACTCATCGACCCGATATCGAATCATGTTTGGACAGAACAAATAAACAAGTGATATTTATCTAGATATCGTGCTTGCAGTCGAGAGCAGGAAACAAGTTTGTTTCTTTTTTTTTTACTAATGTTCACCCAATGCAAGGCCCAAGAGCCACTCAAGGTAGAGGGTTACTGTATGGTGTTGTATTAGCGTAAGAAAAGGCAAGAAGTGAAGGTCTTGGGGCTATCCAGGAAAAATAACGGCTAACTCTGAAATGCTAATCTCTATAATATAGAGTTCAGTTGGAGACGTTAGAAGAAATCGGAAACGCAATCAGGAAACAGGAAACCAGGGATGAACATCTGTCCCTGTCCAAAAGATGAGGGAGGAGTGTGAAACGGACGATAGGCTAACCTAGGAGTATCTTGTTGATGTAGACTTTAGAACAGGTACCTCTAAAGATTTTCGTTAAAATCTTTATTATTAAGAAGGAAGAAAGAAAAATGAAAACCCACTGAATATAAACGATTTATTTCAATGAAAAAGAAGAACCAGGTAATCCTATTAAAAGGTAAATTATTGAATAGAAGAAGGAGACTGTCTTCACGTCATGACTTCAGTGGGACACCAAAGTAATATGGCCTTTTCTTCGGATCAAGTTAAGACTAAAGGCTTAAAGTTAATAAAGAAATTCACAGGTGTATGAAAACAACTTGAGACACAACTTGATGAATTAAACGCCTCCGTAGAATGCAGTTTTGAAGGGGAGATTTCATTCTGAATCCTGACAAAGGAAAGGCCACATTGCTGTCAACAAACGGCATAAACGGAGGGAAGCATCTCAGTGTTCCTGAAATCAAGAGAGGAATTGAAAGGGCAATATTTTTCAAACGAAAACGAAGCTGAAGTTTCTGTGCACAATTAGTTCAAAGGTAAGCAAGAAACTTTCGTCGTGGACAGATAAAATGCGCATAGAATGTACGGAAGATTGTCTAGCACCAAATGGTAGCTATGTTCTAAAAGAAACTCATAATTTTGAATAGAAATAAATTGATTTCATTTTGATACCGATATCTGTCTATATCTCTGAAATGAGGTATTATGATTACTTGCATTATTTACATTATTCGGGCTGTTATCGTCATCTTGATTGCCATATTCACAACGTTTCGACTGTTTTACGCTCCGGCCTTCTTCAGGTGATTGAGGCATCCGGAAGAGGCATGACACGTGGAACTAGAACAATCTACCCCGGTGGACGAAATAAAGGGTTCGATTCGAAACTCCAAACACCTGAAGAAAGGAGAAAAGCGTACAACGGCCGAAACGTTGAGAATATGGCAATGAAGATGAGGATAACAGTCCGAATAATGTAAATAATGTAAGTAATCATAATATTTCATCTCAGAGATATAGACAGCCATTATATCACTAGAAGCTAGTCACTGGATCTAACCAACGTCTTTATCCACTTGGTCATGTGTCCTTTTGAATATGGCAATAAAGATGAGGATAACAGTTCGAATAATGTAATTAATTTTGATTCCAATTTCATTATTCATGTTTGCTTTTGGGTTTTTTTTGTTTTTTGTTTTTTTAACGGCATATTAACTCCTAAATGGGCCATTTAATGCCAAAATTTAATTTTCTTGGGAGCTTTATTAAAATAAATTTACAAAAATATATTACTGGTAATATTTCTTCTTCTTTTTTTTTAAATGTATTGCTGGTACTTTTACTATAAAATATATATATTTTTTATACTTTCACAGTGTGTTGACCCTAGTTTGTCTGTTAACTATTTGCCCATAATTAGGACCCTAACATGTGATATCGTCCCGGGTCTGGGTGGACCCTGAGAACAAGAGCAATTTAGAGGTGGTTCCACGCGCCTCAAAACCTTCCGATCAGAGACCTTGCTGCCGGATGTAGTTTATCGTCATACCCAGGGTGCCATTATTCTTTCTAGCAAATAACAGAAACCACATCACTTGAGGGCTACCAACAGCGGTGACAACTAAAATGGATAGCACATGTACACTACAATTGAAAGGTTTGAGGACACCCCAGATAATTTTTTAAATTTGCCCCCAAAATAATTGTCTTTTACACTCAGTGACCTCCTGAGTCTTAGTGACTTTGTGGCTTTGCTTTAAAAACTGTACAAATGCCATTTCTGTACCCAGTTTCATTAAAACTTCCTCGTTATTCACATGTATCTTCCAGTGTATTCTCTATATCATTCTGTCGCTTTTTCAAGCACGCGCTGTCATATTGGAGGATAGATATTGAAGGATTGATATTAAAATAATTATATTGGAGGATAGATATCGGAGGATAGATACTGGAGAACAGATATTGAGAGACAGATATTGGAGGATAGATATTGGGGACAGATATTGGAGGACATTTATTTGAGGAGATATTGGAGGGTTGATATTGGAGAACAGATATTGGAGGATAAATATTGGAGGACAGATACTGTAAGATAGGTATTGGAAGAGGGACATTGGAGTGTAGATATTAGAGGATAGATATTGAAGGGTAGACATTGGAGGACAGTTATCAGAGGATAGATATTGGAGGATAGATATTGGAGAGTAGATACTGGAGGACAGGTATTGTAAGATATTAGAGGATGAATACTGAAGGATAGATATTGGAGGACAGATATTGGAGGACAGATATTGGAGGATAGATATTGGAGAGTAGATACTGGAGGACAGGTATTGTAAGATATTAGAGGATGGATACTGAAGGATAGATATTGGAGGACAGATATTGGAGGACAGATATTGGAGGATAGATATTGGAGAGTAGATACTGGAGGACAGGTATTGTAAGATATTAGAGGATGGATACTGAAGGATAGATATTGGAGGACAGATATTGGAGGATAGATATTGGAGAGTAGATACTGGAGGACAGGTATTGTAAGATATTAGAGGATGGATACTGAAGGATAGATATTGGAGGACAGATATTGGAGGACAGATATTGGAGGATAGATATTGGAGAGTAGATACTGGAGGACAGGTATTGTAAGATATTAGAGGATGGATACTGAAGGATAGATATTGGAGGACAGATATTGGAGCGTAGATATTAGAGGATAGATATTCGAGAGGTCAGATATCGGAGGATAAATATTGGAGGACAGTTATTAAAGGATAGATGTTGGAGGAGAGATATTGGAGGATATTTATTGGAGGATATATATTGCATGATAAATATTGGAGAGTAGATACTGGAGGTCAGATATTGGAGGAAGGATACTGGAAGATAGATATTGGAGGACAAATAAAGGATGGATTTTGGAGGATAGACACTTTTCACTTTGTTTCGAACGAAAACTGTCCTATCTCTTAATACATTGCTTAGCATCTGGAAGGCATTTTGACTGTTTCAATGTGCCTTCTTAATCTCTTACACAATCTCATTCAATAATCCTCTATCTTAAGGGTCTCTTGAGGCTTGTATTGGGTGAACGAAACTAAAGAAAAACCATTAAAACTGTGATAACTCACTACTAGTAGTTATAATGTCTTGCTTAGGCTACTCGCCGTGACGTCATTAGAATTGTTTCCGAGTGTCTCCAACGGATTGATATTTACCCAGACTCCCCCACTGAGACGAGATGTGACACAAGGTCGAATTTGGTGTAGGGAAACCCAGCGCTTATACTCGGGTCAGAGGTCAAAATTGATCCAGCCCCAGCAAAAGCGGAATCGGGACTTTGCTTTTGTCTATATTTCTCAGCCGAATGTCCGTCCAGACAGCCTACTGCCTGACTATGGCGAGTTGATATTTACCGGTCGCCCCGCTGCGGACAAGATGCGAAACAAGGCCAAGTTTAATGCGAGGAACCCGAGCGTTTGCACTAGTCAAAATTTACCCAGCAAGAGCAGGATCGGGTACAGTACTAGTCTGTTTTTTCTCAGCTAAGTATTTATCCGAAGAGAGCCTCGACTAAGTAACCCTCTACCCGAAGATAGAGGTCTTGTCAGTCGTAAGCGAGACAGCGAACTGCCTGGCTACAACTTGTCTGTTTCCCTCAGCTGAGTCTTTATCCGAAGAGAGAGCCTCGACTAAGCAACCCTATACCCGAAGACAGAGGTCTTGTCACACGTAAGCCGGACAACGAACTGCTTGACTCCAACTTGTCTTTCTCAACCGAGTCTCTATCCGAAAACAGAACCACGACTGAATCATCCTTCGCCCGCAAACGGATGACTTGTCACCCTCTGCCCGAAGACAGAGGTCTTGTCTTGTCTTGTCGCGAGCCAGACAGCGAACTGTCTGAGTCTGGCGATTTTGTATTTACCGAATGCCCCACTGCGGTCTAGATGCAACACAAGGTCAAGTTTACTGTGGGGAACCCGAGCGTTTCCACCCGGGCCACTCGTCAAAATTTTACCCAGCAAAAGTAAGAGCGGGATCGGGTACACTACTGGTCTGTTTTTCTCTGCCGGGGCTCTATCCGAAGACAGAGCCTCGACTAAGTCACCCTCTGTCCGAAGTCTTGTCTTGTCGCAAGCCAGACAGCGATCTGCCTGACTTTGGCGATCTGGTATTTACCAACCTCCCCACAAGGCAGGTTTGTTAGCCTCCCCAGATGAGACTCTGCCGTTTGGCATAGTCTCGTCTGAGTGCCTCTCTGTCCGAAGGTAGCAAGTTCGACATGTTAGAAGCGTGGCAGACAGACTACCTGACTGTGGCGATTTTCTACTAACTCACTTTTTGTTCTTTATTTAAGGCGTCTTGCCTAGTTCATTTGTGTTACCGGTGTATCTTATTTGCTCCTCAACATCCCCCTTTTGAGATTTTTTTTTTTTTTGTAACTAGTAAATATTTTATTCTATTTCAAAGTATTCAACCCCTCCTCTTTCTAGTGAGTTCACCATGTACTGAACTTTGTACTTTTTTAGATTTGGGTCAGCTAGTTTTTTCCGTAGGTTTCCTTTTTCTGGTAATCCTACTTATACGTTCAACGAATTCTTGCGGTACGTGAAAAATATCATACAGTATTTGCATAGGGTCTTCCTTTGTTGCCGGCATTTCTTCAGTAAACGATTTCTTTAACTGATTCCAATGACTTTTGTTTTCCTATTTCTTTCCTTTTATCATATATATCATTTTTCTAATTCGTGACTTTATTACGCCGTCTTCCCATATTTATTTCTCCATTTTTTATACTCGGAAAAATCCTTGATAGTGATGTCTCTACTTAGGAGCTCCTACCTTGGACTGTCCCTGTTGCATTCATTTCAATATCAGTTCCATTATTCTATTTATCATCAAATGTGTATAGGATTTAAGAACTTACTTACCAATCAACCGTCGGGTTGTTCCATGCTAAGGTTCGGATAAGCTTAATGAAGTCTGCGACTAAAGCCAGGAAATGCCAGATGGTCTCTCAATAAGGAAACTTTCTTCTAAAAGGAGTTGATCTGTGGTGACCCCAATACTGGGTTCAGATGGCACCAAAATAGACTTTGCACTCGGTGTCACAACAGAGCGGCGGAGAAATCAGGTGCATCAGCGGGTTGATCAGAATGGTGTCCGCTTTGCTATCTAGTGCCTATACGCGCCTCAGGATATCAGTAGCTGCTGCCGACATGTAAACATGCGGTTAACCCAACTGCGCTTTGAATGTGCATACGTGGCAAGCAAATGACAGGATGATATATAAGCGCTTCACCCGAAAGAGAAAGTGTCTTTCACGTCAGAAAATCCAAGTTCGGGGAAATCTCCGATGCCGTACACCCGATATTAATTGAGGAAGTTCGTGCGTAAATAAACAATAATTTTATGTGAGGGATTTAATGTTTATCGGTTTGTACAACGATGACATTACATTAAATAAGTTTGGCACAAGGCTACACGTCTGGGGAAAAGGATTATCGCAAAACTTCAGATATTTTTCTTCCTTGTTTTTTTAGGGTTGGACGGGCGAAAGAAATGGTTTTAAGTACTCGCAGCTTCCAGTCTCATGCTCTGCTATTTGAGATGAACCTTCCCGCAAAATTATTGGCCGTAAATCACACAACTACATGAATAGCAGAGAGATTTTTTTTACGGTGATTCTTTTGTTGTCGAATCGATTTCGAAAAAAAAAAAAAGATCTTTGTGTATGTATTGTTTAGGAAAAGGCCAACAATAAACATGGCCGAAAAGAAATTTGAAACAGATGTCGAAGCAGCGAACAAGCGATTAGCCGTAATACCGAAAGCGGATCTTCCATTTATCAAATCAGACGTTTTAAGATCAGAAGAAGTAAATCTTAACATTCCTTCATACGAGACTGATAGCAAGAAAGAAACACGCTTTAAGTGTGTCTCAGAATAGAATTTATCCCCTAAAATAATATCCCTTTGATCGTCAAGCTTAGGTTTTAACGGTTTTTTTTCTGTTTTATCGGAAAATGTAGCTTTGGCATTTGGAAAACCGAAAGGAAAATTTGTATATTCGACATTGGAGTTTGGTTTGGTTGTGTTTTACGTCATATCGAACTCAGTGGATTATTTAATGCCGTCAAGATTTTTAGGATAGGTTCGTATGAATAGAATATGTATTCATTATAAGATATTCGCTTTTATATCAGGGTTTTTTTTTACGTAATTTTAGTAAAAATCGTATTTCTATAGAGTCTGGTTTGGTTTGCTTTATCTTGTTTTACGGCATATCAACATCTCAATGGGTTATTTAATGTCGACAAGATTTTTAGGATAGATTCGTATGAATAGAATATGTATTCTTTGGTTTAGATTGGTTTGGTTTATTTTGTTTTATGGCATATCAACATCAATGGGTTATTTAATGCCGACAAGATTTTTAGAATAGATTCGTATGAATAGAATATGTATTCTTTGGTTTAGATTGGTTTGGTTTATTTTGTTTTACGGCATATCAACCTCAATGGGTTATTTAATACCGACAACATTTTTAAGGATAGATTCGTATGAATAGAATATGTATTCTTTGGTTTAGATTGGTTTGGTTTATTTTGTTTTACGATAGCATGAATCAACCTCAATGGGTTTATTTAATTCAATGGGTTATTTAACAACAATTTTTAGGATAGATTCGTATGAATAGAATATGTATTCTTTAGTTTAGATTGGTTTGGTTTATTTTCTTTTACGGAATATCAACCTCAATGGGTTATTTAATGACGACAACATTTTTAGGATAGATTCGTATGAATAGAATATGTATTCTTTGGTTTAGATTGGTTTGGTTTATTTTTTTTAACGGCATATCAACATCAATGGGTTATTTAATGCCGACAAGATTTTTAGGATAGATTCGTATGAATAGATTATGTATTCTTTGTAAGAAATTCGCTTTTAGATCAGGTTTCATTGACGTAATTTCTGTAAAAAGCGTATTTCTAGAAAGTCTGCTTTGGTTTAGTTTATTTTGTTTTACGGCATATCAACACCTCGGTGGGTTATTAATGCCGACAAGATAGGTTCGTAGGAATAGAATATGTATTCTTTGTAAAAAAAATTCGTTTTTAGATCAATCAGATTTCATTGACGTAATTTTTGTAAAAAGCGTATTTCTAGAGTCTGGTTTGGTTTGGTTTATTTTGTTTTACGGCATATCAACTTCAGTGAGTTATTTAATGTCGGCAAAATTTTTAGAATAGGTTTGTAAGAATAGAATATATATTCTTTGTAAGAAATCAGTTTGTAGATCAGGTTTCATTGACGTATTTTTTGTAAAAACCTATTTCAAGAGAGTCAAATCTATTGCTGGTAATATCTGTCTATATTTCTGGGATACGGTATTGTAATTACACTATTTACATTGTTAGAACTGGGGTTCCCGTGGGCCAGTGGGTAAAAGCGTTAGTCGAATCCAGTGTGTTGACCCAAAAAGTTGCGAGTTCAATACCCGCCTACATCAGAGCTCCCAAGAAAATTAAGTTTCGTCCATAAATGACCCATGAGGAGTTGATATGCCGTTAGACAAACAAAACAAACACGACAGGTCTTGGTGTTTATGATAAGAAAAGTGTTTAAGGCCTCTGACAAGATTGTGTCTTCAGTTACCAAAAAAATAACTTTCTAAACGGTAAGGCATTGTCAGGCATATCGACGAGAACCATGAAAAATAAATGAGGGTTATTGATAATCAATTTTATTTGAGTCAACAGTTAGTTCTGTAGTGTACGTAGGCATCAGATAAAAATCTGAAGTTACTTTGGCATGAAAATAACCCGTAGATGTTGATATGCCACCAAAAGAAAATCCACCAATCAACATGAAAGAATTCTTTTAATCCATTAATATCCTAAAAGTTCTTAAAAAATCAAATGGTATTCCAAAATATAACTTATAACACACATATCACAGCCTCAAGTAATCATGTCCACACAAACATGTATATGAAAAAAAGCTGAGTATTATCTACCATGTATTCAACTGTGAAAGCAGAATAACATATATCATATTTTTATTACTTCAAAGGTCCCAAGAAAATTAAATTTCAGCATTAAATGACCCATGAGGAGTTGATATGCCGTTAAATAAACAAAAAAAGATGATAAACAAACGTCATTAAAAAATGTAGTGTTTAATTCTCCCTCTTCTATGTGCGGTTTCCGCTCAAGACATGGGCGATCATGACTCTCCACAACTTCCTACCCAATATTAAGCACTCTTCCTCATTAAATGACCCATGAGGAGTTGATATGCCGTTAAACAAACAAAAAAGAACATCATGAACAAACTTCATTAAAAAAAATGTAGTGTTTAATTCTACCACTTCTATGTGCGGTTTCCGCTCAAGACATGGGCGATCATGGCTCTCCACAACTTCCTACCCAATATTAAGCACTCTTCCTCTATAAATGGATATAATTTTTTTTCTTTCAGAATAAAATCAGCAATACATTTTTACATAAAAAATTCAATATGTTATGAGACCTTACCCATAATAACATAATGGACTATTCCATACGTAATAAATACTGCGCCTCAAGAGGAAGCAGGGAGTTCAGTCCGAAGTCGGGCGACCGACTGATTGGCTGATCGGTTGAACTCTCTGTCTTCGGGCGGGGAGGAACCCGAACGAGGCTACGCCGAAGGGCGGAGTCTCTTTCGGAGAGGTAAACCGACCCTGAACCCGTTTATACGGGTTCAAAGGGCATATTTTTGGTCGAGCCTACGGGCTCGGAGATCCCACGTTAAACCGACCTTGTGCCACATGATGCCCTCATGGGGGGGGTGATTAAATACCGTTCAGTCTGAAGTCGGACGACCGGCTGACGAGTTGATCGGTTGAACGCTCAGCCTTCGGGCGGGGAGGAATCCGAACGAGGCTACGCCGAAGGGCGGAGTCTCTTTCGGAGAGGTAAACCGACCCTGAACCCGTTTATACGGGTTCAAAGGGCATATTTTTGGTCAAGCCTACGGGCTCGGAGATCCCACGTTAAACCGACCTTGTGCCACATGATGCCCTCATGGGGGGTGATTAAATACCGTTCAGTCTGAAGTCGGACGACCGGCTGACCAGCTGATCGGTTGAACGCTCAGCCTTCGGGCGGGGAGGAATCCGAACGAGGCTACGCCGAAGGGCGGAGTCTCTTTCGGAGAGGTAATCGACCCTGAACCCGTTTATA
Source organism: Acanthosepion pharaonis (assembly GCA_903632075.3). Taxonomy (NCBI): domain Eukaryota; kingdom Metazoa; phylum Mollusca; class Cephalopoda; order Sepiida; family Sepiidae; genus Acanthosepion; species Acanthosepion pharaonis. Next base: position 1,666,214 of record CAHIKZ030000766.1, read on the forward strand.
CGGGTTCAAAGGGCATATTTTGGTCGAGCCTACGGGCTCGGGAGATCCCACGTTAAACCGACCTTGTGCCACATGATGCCCTCATGGGGGTGATTAAATACCGTTCAGTCTGAAGTCGGACGACCGGCTGACCAGCTGATCGGTTGAACGCTCAACCTTCGGGCGGGGAGGAATCCGAACGAGGCTACGCCGAAGGGCGAAGTCTCTTTCGGAGAGGTAAACATTTTTTGAACCCGTTTATACGGGTTCAAAGGATATTTTTGGTCGAGCCTACGGGCTCGGGAGATCCCACGTTAAACCGACCTTGTGCCACATGATGCCCTCATGGGGGTGATTAAATACCGTTCAGTCTGAAGTCGGACGATGGATGACCAGCTGATCGGTTGAACGCTCAGCCTTCGGGCGGGAGGAACCGAACGAGGCTACGCCGAAGGGCGAAGTCTCTTTCGAGAGCATTTCCGAATATAAAACCCGTTTATACGGTTTTCAAAGGTATATTTATTTCGAGCCTACGGGCAATTTTTACCACGTTAAACCGATTTTTTGCCACATCATGTGATTTAGGAGGGTGTCTAAATACTGTTCAGCAAGGAAGTCTGGAGTGAGGTCCGTCAGAGGTCTGTCAGTCAGTCAGAGCGAGTCTGTCAGTCGAGTCAGAGGCAGTCCGAAACAGAGTCGCGTTCAGACAATTACTACTAAACCTGATTGTTCGTACTAACACTTTCTACTTCTCTGTATATATTATTGTTTGTAATATATCTATGTTATTCCATATCCGTGTTCGAGTTCTTCTTTATTGGTTCTACCTTGGACTATCACCGTGGTACAAGGAACCGGGCCATAACACAATATTAAAGAACTCTTTCATGACATTAATCCGTATATCTTACAGTTGGAACTTTATCCCGAAATATAACTTTAACAAAACAACAACATAAAACACACATATCACCGCCTCTAGTAATTATGTCCACACAAACGTGTATATGCACAAAAGCTGATTATCATCTACCATGTATTCAACTGTGAAAGCAGAATAACATATATCGTATTTTTATTACTTCAAAGCTCTCAAGAAAATTAAATTTCGTCATTAACTCATAAGGAGTTGATGTGCCGTTAAAGAAAACAAAGAAAAGAACATGAAAACAAAAATTCAACTTTGATGTTTTTCACTTGACGTATTGATTTGCGTAAAACATTTAAAATATTGTGCTTAAAGGAATTAAATAATTCTTGATTGAATCAAAATCAAAATTACTAGAAAAGAAAAAAACTTAATTTTTTGGTGTTTTTTGACAGCATGAAAGATGGCGCAATCAGTTGAATTCATTATTCAAATTTTGCTGAATTATAGTTTTATCTATTCGCTATCCCCGATAAAAATTAAAAGACCTTCGTCTGTATTTAATTTGCTGTAACAACTACAAAAAAACTGATATACCTCAGAGAATTACTTTGCTGAAAAAGTCCAACGAAGGGGAGGAGACGATGAAATTTTAAACTTTTAAATTTAATTTTGTTAAAAAAACAATTTAACGTAGTTCCAACTATGAAATAAAAACAATAAAAGACTTAGTACAAAACAAAATAATAAACTTGAAGAAGGAATTACTCTATTGCTTGTAATGATTGCCACATGGAAAATATAGGTGAAACCTCAATGAATTTAAATAAAGTATTATATAAACACAAAAGGGACCAATTTACAAAACAATACGCTCAATACACTTAGTTACTAACCATAATGAATCTGGCCATAATTTTGATTTAAAAAAGTGCTACCTAATTAATAGAAAGCAATTCACTAAAGCGAAAGTCTATAGAAAGTGCTTTAATCGCTAGATCATCCAGAGTAAATTTGCGTCCAGGTTCTCACAACGTTTCACTATTCTTGACAGATCGTCTATTATCACAACGTGCAATGCTTAATAACAAAAATAAAAGTAATAAAAGAACATAAAGAAACTAAATGACATTTGTTAAAATCTATAAACAAACACTTCTATAAAAATAATATAATGTACAGGCCGGTAGATGTAATTCACACTGTTTATAAAAACACGGCGTCAATTCAAACACGTGTATCCACTAAAATATAACGTTTCAATAATTAGAAATAATGTCTGAGAAAAAATACTGATGGATACTTGTATATATATATATATATATATATATATATATATATATATATATATATATATATATACCACCAGAAATTTAAAAAAAAATAGCATAAAAAAAAAAACAAAACCATTCAATAAAAAACAAAGTTTTTGCTCTACTAAGAGTATTGAATATTGAGCACTTTTACTATTTTATCTTAGCTTATCTGTCAGTGCTTTTTTTCTTTTCTTTTGGCTTGACATTACAGTGCTGATTGATTATTTTCAACTGCCACGGATGTTTTTAATCAAAGGTTTTTTTATTGAATTTTTCCTCTAATATCGGTTTGTCAGATATTTTTTTTATTTACAAATTCTACTATCTGTTTATTCACACCACCCGAGTATAGGTAATAATAATAATAATAATAATAATATATATATATATATATATCGTAAAGATGACTGACAAGGTAGTGCGATTAAGCGTTTTATTTAATTATTCTTGTGTTCGTACAAGTGTTTTTCATGGCATTAATCCGTATATCTTACACTTTCTTAAATGAAACTTTATTCCGAAATATAACTTCAACAAAACTACAACATAAAACACACATATCACCACCTCTTGTAATTAGAGACATACAAATATATATATGCACAAAAGCTGAGTATCATCTACCATGTACTCAACTGTGAAAGCAGAATAACATGTATCATGTTTTTATTAATTTAAAGCTCTCAAGAAAATTAAATTTCCTCATTAAATGACCCATGAGGAGTTGATATGCTGTTAAACAAACAAGAAAACATGATGAACAAACTTCATTAAAAAAATGTAGTTTTTAATTCTAGCTCTTCTATGTGCGGTTTCCGCTCAAGACATGGGCGATCATGGCTCTCCACAACTTCCTACCCAATATTAAGCACTCTTCATCTATAAATGGATATAATTTTTTTCTTTCAGAATAAAATCAGCAATACATTTTTACATAAAAAAATTACCTATTTATCGTAAGATGACAAGGTAGCGATTAGCATTTTATTTAAGCCGTTATCAAGGATGGTTTTATTTTTACTTTTTAACTGAATGTATGAGTTGTGTTATGTATGCATCTAAAGTTATAGGAATGCTTTATTTTCCAAACACGGTCAGCATATTGTGGCCGTGTTCACAGTTAATGTTATTGAGTGTTGTTGTTTTTTTTTTCTTTTTTATTATTAGTGCTTCCATTATTTTTAATCTTTTTTCACGTATGGATGAGGTTATTATGCTAGTATGTTTCGGGTGGAGTCTAGTAGGTTTTTGCGTGTGTTTAAATGAGTTCTAATCGATCTGTGGTCGGATAGGTGTAGCGTAAGTATCTATTACAAAAACTTTAAAACAGCTAACCTTATCCACAAAAATAACAACACTCCTGCAAAATCAAAACCACAGAGAACCAACATTATTTACGAATTGAAATGCCCCTTAAGGAACTGCGTTCCTGATCAAACCAAACTCATAAATAATTACATCGGTCACATTACTACATGCCTATCTAGACGACTACCCTGTCCTATATTTTTTGTGTAATTTAGGTAAATTTATCTATTAAAATGAGTGTTACTTTTGCGTTATTTAGACGACAATTTATCCATCACGTCCTGTATCAGAAGCGGTTTATATTAAGCTACATCAACAGTCTTTGTGTCGACAAAGAGAGTATTTTGTTCCCTCTCTCGGTATTTTGGGAGGTATGTGAGTGAATCTGTTCCGTTTTATACTTACTTGAAACCATTTACATTAACTTTTTTACTCGTATATTCCGCACCAATTTTTTCCCTTCGTTTTATTAATAAATGAATATTAATTAATTAATATTAATAAATTAATATTAATAATTATTAATATATTAATAAATTTGTATTTTAGTCGTAGTTTTTTTTATTCTCTGCCTTGTATTTTCTCACAGTCCGAATTGTCAATTAATATTTACCAAAGTATTCTTCTGACGATGTGTTGGTCGTAAGGGATCCTTTACGAAAGAAGAAAGCTTTACTGCGTTTTTGAATATATAGTGACCACAAGCACATACACGAACACTACACAACATAGGAAGTATGTGTGTGTGTGTGTATATATATAAATATATATATTAGGTTGTCCCAAAAGTTCGTAAACACTTGCAAAAAATTGAAATTTTACTTGCCAAGTAATAACAAAAACAACAAAAATTATTCCTCAAAATAAAGACCATCATTTTCCAAGACTTTCTGCCATCGATCTGCAAGCTTTCGGATCTGGTGAAAGTACCATTCAGCCGGCTTCGAATCAAAGAATTCTTGACACGCTTCCTCGACTTCATCAAACGAGTCGAATCGGCGGCCCTTCAGAAAGTGTTGCATTGAGCGGAAAAGGCCGTAATCTGATGGAGCACAGTCAGGACTGTAGGCTGGATGTGGCAGAACCTCAACGTCGTCCAGCTCTTCAAACTTGTCTTTGGTCTTCCTGGCGGTGTGTGGTTTGGCATTGTCCTGCTGCATCAAAGCGCGCTTTCGGTTGATCAGAGCCGGGTACTTTTTCCTTCAACTTTTCGTAGACCCGCTCCAGTTGCTGACAGTAACGTTCGGCACTGATGGCACGACCATTCGGAACCAACTCAAAATGCACGATTCCTTCAAAGTTCCACCAAACTCACAACATGACTTTCTTGCCGAATCGATCTTGTTTTGGAACCGACGGTGTCTCCTGCCCTTTCTGAACACATCGCTTGTCTCGATTGTGCAGGACCAGATAGACCCATGAAGTTAACAATAAAGTAAAAAAAAAGTATTAAAAATTGCATAAAAATTCAATTTTTCGCAAGTGTTTACGAATTTTTGGGACAACCTAATATATCAGGTCATCCCATAAGTTCTGTCCGAATTTTGAATAAAGAAAACAAGTGACCAAATGTTACATTTAATTACAGATTCAATCAACAATGTATTTTCCCTGATTATCTAGGACTTCCTTCCATCTATTAACAAGCTTACTAATTCCATTACTGTAAAAATTCTTTTTGTTTTGATTCAAAGAACTCACAAATGTCAGTTTTAACCTCTTCCTGTGTTACAAAAGCTGTTTCTTCCAAATGATTCTGTAAGCTACGAAACAAATAGTAGTCTGAAGGAGCAAGATCGGGAGAATAAGGTGGATGAGGAATTTTCTCCCAACCAAGTTCTTCGATCTTTCGTGACGTGATTCTTGCTGTGTGGGGTCGCGCATTGTCCTGATGAAACATCACCCCTTTTCGATTCACTAGAGCAGGTCTTTTTTTCTTCAAAGTTTGGTTCAAAGGCTCTAATTGCTGACAGTATATTTGAGCATTAATTGTTGCATTAGGTGGTAAGAATTCAAAGTGGATTATTCCTTGGCGATCCCGCCAGATTGAAAGAAGAACCTTTTGCCCATGAAGTTCCCTTCTCGGCTGTGGCTGGGGTCCTTCCCCTTTACCAAGCCACTGTCTACGACGCTTAACATTTCGATAAAAGATCCATTTTTCGTCGCCAGTCACAAGTCTATCCAAAATAGGTTAAACAGGTTGGCAAGAATGGAGAGAAGAGCAGATGTCAACTCGGGATTCGAGGTTGTTTTCAGACAATTCATGAGGCACCCATTTTCCAAGTTTAGGAATTTTTCTAAGTTGTTGAAGATGACGATGAACAGTTGTATGGTTTGAACTGAGAACCACTGCTAATTCCTCAAGTGATAAAGCAGGATTTTCTTCAAGGGCTGCTTGAAGCAGCCCTTGAAGAAAATCCTGCTTTATCACTTGAGGAATTAGCAGTGGTTCTCAGTTCAAGCAGCCCTTTTCATCAAACTCAACTGGACGTCCGGTTCGATCTTCATCTTCAAGGGTGAAATCTCCACCTCCGAATTTTGCAAACCATCTTCTGCAAGTTCTTTCATTCACACATTCCTCTTCATAACCTGAGTGAATGTTTCTAGCCGTTTCGGCTGCTGAGTTTCCTTTCTTGAACTCATAAAGCATTATGTGCCTCAAATGATTCTTGGGTACTTCCATGTTAGCAGGGTTTAAATAAAAAAAAAATTAATTTATTGTTCTCTGAAATAAAATTTGATCAGTTTAAATGCATCTAAACATAAAAATAATGTTCAGCTCCATTAGGCATTATAAAGTACTCTTTAAATTTCGTTCATTTTAATAAAAAGTTAACAGAACTTATGGGATGACCTGATATATATATATATATATATATATATATATATATATATATCTTATAATTTTATCATATAGACAAAACCATTTTACTCACTACAAAGGTGCAACTTCGTTTCAGTGCATTTCAACTGCACTTCGACGGGTGAGAATCGGAAATGGTTACGAACAATCCTGCTTGTAGGCAAGCCGTAGGTGAAACGTCCTTTTTCCATTTGTTTGAGAATAAAAAATACACATAAAGCTAAAAAAAGGTGACGAAGTGAAACAATAGTGCTTCTTGAAAACAGTTTGATGAAGAATGGATGGGTGTTGTCAACAAGCACTATTGTTTCAACAAATTCGGGAGTTATTTTCTTGTCAGAACGATGAGAGAGAGTTTTCCGAGCTGCCGCACCTTCGTAATAACCATTAAACTCATCTAACTCTTTCCAACTCCTCTAAACTGTCCTCAGATTGGCACCCAACCCTCCGAAATGTTCGTATTGAAACTTCCAGCACAAAGGCCAAGCGGTACAGCATGCTCCTCTTGTCATAGACAATGGCCAAGTTGACCCGACTATACTGTGCAGTTGACAAAAAATCAAAAACAACGCGACAATTTACCTAATGCACCCTGTATATATATATATATATATATATATATATATATATAAACACACACACACACATATATACGTATATGTGTGTTATTTAGTTAAATATATTTGAAAAGGCAAATTGAGTAAAATTACATTCAAAGACATATTTACCTAACATGGTTAAAAGGTAAAAAATAGATAGATAGATAGATAGATAGATAGATAGATAGATAGATAGATAGATAGATATGAACAGATTCAGATGGATACGAAGGAAAGAATGGAAATGAAAGAAGAATGGAAGGAAGGAAGGAAGGTAGGAGAGGAAAAGAAAGGAAAGAAAAGTCAATGAAGGAAGGAGAGGAAAAGAAAGAAAAAGCAAGGAAGGAAGGAAGGAAGGAAGGAAAGAAAAAAGGAAGGAGAGGAAAAGAAAAGGAAAGCCAAGGAAGGAATGAAGGAAGGTACGAGAGGAATAGAAAGAAAAGGCAAGGAAGGGAGGAAGGAAATGGAAGGAAGGAAGGTAGGAGAGGAAATGAAAGGAAAGGCAAGGAAGGAAGGAAGGAAGGAAGGAAGGAAGGAAGGAAGGAAGGAAGGTATGAGTGGAAAAGAAAGGAAAAGCAAGGAAGGAAGGAAGGGAGGAAGGAAATTGAAGGAAGGAAGGTAGAAGAGGAAAAGAAAGGAAAGGCAAGGAAGGAAGGTAGGAGAGGAAAAGAAAGGAAAGGAAGGAAGGAAGGAAGGAAGGAAGGAAGGAAGGAAGGAAGGAAATGAAAGGAAGTTAGGAGAGGAAAAGAAAGGAAAGGCAAGGAAGGAAGGTAGGAGAGAAAAAGAAAGGAAAGGCAAGGAAGGAAGGTAGGAGAGGAAAAGGAAGGAAGGAAGGAAGGAAGGAAGGAAGGAAGGAAGGAAGGAAGGAAGGTAGGAGAGGAAAAGAAAGGAAAGGCAAGGAAGGAAGGAAAGAAGGGAGGAAGGAAATTGAAGGAAGGAAGGAAGTTAGGAGATAAAAAAGGAAAGAAAAGGAAACGCTAAAAAGAAAGGAAAGAAAGAAGGAAAGAAAGAAAAAGAAGGAAGAAAGATAGTTTGATGAAAAGAAAAGAAAGTCAAGGAAAGAAGTAATGGACTCCCTGGCATAGGTGAAGACGTGAGTTTACAAACAGATTAATGAATCCTGTCATGCATGTTCATCTCTCGGACATTTTACATTTTACTTACGTTTTCCTCTGTATCCTCTTTGGTCAAAAGAATCGGTCTTCTGTGCTTGGCACCAAAAGACATCACGCGTCACAAGAACCGTTTCCCGATTCACCATTCGCGCGTCCTTTAACTTTTGACGCATCGCTTCATCGCGTCCTCCAAGAATCAACGAATAAAGACAAATGTCTCTCCGTCCCTTCCTCTCTGTACGCATCCACCCACCGAGAAAGACCTTCGCTCCTATTGCAACAAAAGCACATCTTGGCGGTTCAAATTTCAATTGCATTAATATTCTGTTCGTCTTCCTTATACGGAATTATTTCCTTTTCTTTTGTCAGACTTTGACGAAACTATTTTTTAATTCAATTTATGCGATGCGTGTGAGAATGTCTACATTTGAGGCAAACGAGTATAGACCAATGATGCATATTTCAATCCACCAACGCAGCAGATATTTTTCAAGCCAAAGATAATAGTTATATATATATATATATATATATATATATATATATATATATATGTGTGTGTGTGTGTGTGTGTCTGTTTCTTATCTGTCTAACTCTTTTTATCTATCTGCCTACCTAGCTGTCTATTTCAGCTGTTCATTACCTATCTTAGTCTGTTCATTATCTATATACCTTTCTATCAATCTATTTCAGTTCGTTCATTATTTCTCTTTCTCTATCTCTCTCTCTCTCTCTCTCTCTCTGTATATATATATATATATATATATATGTGTGTGTGTGTGTGTGTGTGTGTGTCTTTTTTACCTTTGTCTATTCACATCTCTGTCTATTCATATCTAAAAAGAGAGATAGATAGATCGAAACAATGAAATATGAATAGTCAGAGATAGATGTGAATAGACGAAGATAAAAAAGAGATAGACACACATACACGCACACACACACATATATATATATATATTTATATATATGTGTGTCTATCTCTAAGATAAAAAAGAGATAGAAATATATATATATATATATATATATATATATCTTTTATCTTTGTCTATTCACATCTATCTCTGTCTATTCATATCTAATTCTGTTTCTATCTATTATCTCAATCTGTCTCTATCTAGATATCTATTTATCTGTCTATCTCAGTCCGTTCATATCCATCTATTTTTACGAACCAATTGCCGCAACACGAAATTTAAAAAGAAAATTTGAAAAAACAACTGCTTATCAAAGGATATGACCAAAGGTTTATCATTCCGTAGTGGAACGAGTCTCTTCCAGGTTCAAATACACGGATAAGGAGAAACAATCAACAGTAACGAATAACAAACGCGAATATATAGAATTTAATAAGATTTAATCATAACAAGACGATACATGAAAAGGCAAGATAGTATGTGGAAAGACATTTGCTATACATTTTTGCGTGGAAAGATGTGCGCGTTATGTATCTGATATAAATAGTTAAAGCACACTTGGCTTTAATCCTTTGCCTGAAATAAAATAGTTTTTCTCTTTTCCTTTTTCTCTCTCTTTCCTTTGTTTTATATTTATCTTTTGTTCTTTTTAGTTTCAGTTCAGTTCATTTCGCCCGTGCGGCGATATATTTTGATATATTATTCTTTCTTCACTGTTATGAGTTTTGACCTCCACAGTTACTCGTTTACTCTCTTCTTCCCGTATACAGCAATGTAGAATTCATCGCTCGGATAGAAAGATTCGGCGCTGTATAAGTCTTAGTCTGCGTCAAATTGAGTGGGTCACCACATGACTGTCTTAGGTGATTATCAAATATAGAAATTTATCCGTGCATTTGATACATGCAGCATAGTGTGTTGAGTTGAATTGGAACTCGTCTTCGGTGTGCGATTTCTTTTGCTTAACAATAACAAGTAAAAGAGATGTTACTCGCTTAAGACTCCTGTTCCAACTAATTCCTTTCGTTGTTTTCCCGTTCGACGTTTCGTACATGATGACGTTATTCTGCATGTGTGTGAGAAGCTATTTTTAGATCTCGTTTGGACCTATTGCTACGTCATCAACCTGTCTGATCTAATTGTTCTTGTAGTCAGCGACTATTATTACAGACTGAAAGAGAGAGGGTGAATGAATATACTATATTATAGAGAGATGGTTCGCTAAGTGTAAAATTTGTGTCGTTGGGGGTTTGAACAGCGTAAGGACAAGACAATATCTACCTATTTCAGTTTGTCCCCTGTCTATCTCAGTCTGATCATTATCTATCTCAGTTTTCTGTCTATATATTTATTTGTCTTTCTATCTATATATCATTTCAATTCGTTCATTATCCATCCATTTCAATTTGTTTATTATCTATTTCAGTTTGTTCATTATCTATTTCAGTTCATTATCTATCTACCTATCAATCTATTTCAGTTCGTTCATTATTTATCTCTCTACCTATCAATGTATTTCAATTCGTTCATTATCTATTTATTTCAGTTCTACTATCTTTCTCTCTATCTATCTATCTATCTATCTATCTGTCTGTCTGGCTATCTGCCCACTCGTCAGGAAAAGAAAATTTCTTTTCAACAATTCCTTTCATCTCTGCTCAATTCTTTTCTGATTCGAATGTCGGCGATGAAGGTCCTTGCGGGTTCATTTTATCGTCATTTCCCATATTTTGATCTCCTGACAGAAACTGGGTCACAACTTGATATTTATTTCTGCAACAATGCTTTCCAACCAACTTTGACCTTCAAAAAATTAAATGTAATGTCAATCGCTATCGACTGTCTTCCGTTTTATTCTTCTTTTGTTTTCGTTCCTTAATGTTTGTGTTTTCTAATTCTTTCATACCCAGTAACTCCTTGTGTCTTAGTGGCTTTATTGTCTTGCTTGGGGTGAACGCTATTAAAAAATACTCCTGTATTTTCTTTCGTTTAACTTATGTGGCACCATGCATCCAGGCGATTTGAAAGATATATTTATAGATATATGATTTGCTTTTTTACGGTTTATCAACCATTTGAGGATTATTTAAGGCCGAAATGTATTTTAGGTTTTAAGAATAATTCTTTCTTTTTTTGCGAGAGGATTGAACCGCCATGCATTCAGGCGATTTGGAAGAAAGAAAGAGAAAACGAAGAAGAGGAAAAGGAAAAAGTAATACGAGACGGGTCATAGGCGAACACACACACACACGGCTTAAGAGACGGGAATAAGAAAGAAAAGGGTTATTTTTTATAAGTATCAAATGTCGAAAAGAGTTTCATTTCAATGACAATGAGATTGAGTGGGCGAGGAGGTGTTGGCACGAGAAAATATCTAGGCCACCTGCGAACAAGCGTTGACCGATTTCCACTTATCCGCGAAAAATGGAATTGTGTTATCAAGAGATGTCACCAAAGAAGAAATCCATTTTTGAACGTTAGGTTTTGATAATTGACGAAACACAGGTGTAGCATGCAGTCTTGGCTGGGTATGGAAAATTAAAATCCCACCCAAGTAGTTTCACTGGCTAAGTTTTTCTTTTGACAGAATAGACTTTTGCCCTGCGATAATAAAAATTTTGTTATCAACACATGAACCGAAGGAAACTGACATATTTTTATTTCTGCTTTGTAGACGCCAAATTGGCTAAAAACTTGGAGAAAATTCCTTTCTTAGACCATGTCAGATAATCCAGCTGTCCAGTGCATTACCGATAAACGGCTTGACGAACGCCACGTGTTGAACAGAGAGTTGTCACATCAACCGCCCATGATAACGGCGACTTGAAAGAAAGAAAAAAAAAAGAAAGAAAAGAGATCATTAATTTTTTTTAGTTAAGCAAGGTATATTTCTTTTCCAAAACAAAGCCACGGGTTGTTCACGCTCGACTAAGACGTCATTGGCCAAGTGGTGATCACATGACGCACGAAGGAGGAGGAAAGATACCCGACCAGGACCTCATTGGCCGAGAGTGGTCACGTGACGCACGAAGAAAATCAGTCGACGCCCCTATCCAGAGTATAAGTATGAGAAGCCGCTACGAAGAAGTGGGGAGGGCAGTTCACGCCCCTCAGAAGCATAGTGAGAAAGTGGTGAGAAAGTGGGAGTGAGGAAAGAGTTATCGCCATGTTGAAATTCGTTCCATTTCCTTACACCTGTCACTGACAAAATAATGTTTGCCATTGGTTTTAATCTAACTAGAAGCAAGTTTGGCGACCACGGCGTCATTTCAAGGGTGCATTTACTAAACAAGAGCAAGGATTTTAAAAAAAATTAATTATTGTAAATTTGTCTTTCGTACCCCAAAAACAGTGTCTCAAAAAAAAAGATTTTGCCTTGACGCCGCTATTGTTTTATAAAATTATTTTAATAAAATCCGAACATAGGGAACTAGATTTATACTTTAGCTTTTGCCTCGAGAATTGTCAACTAAAGTAGTAAACAATGTTCCTGTAAATAAACAGTCAAATAAATAAATGTAGTTTATAGTTTAACATTTTTGTTGTCAGTTCTCGAGAGAAAAAATATAAATCTAGATGCTAGAGTTTTGTGATGTCGTGATTTCAATGAATACTCGTCACTTGTCAATTTCGTAATGCTCATTGTAGTAGAGACTTTGTAATCGCAGATACAACTATAGTAACACCGTTGAACAATACTGGTGTCAGATTCATTCGAATAACACTTGCACTAATAGTACTTGCTCGATAATACTCACTCGATTAAGAATCCGTATAGTGATCCTAAAAGAGAAATAGTATAATGAATAGAGTAGAGAATAGCGGTCCGTATATTAATAGAGCATAGAGTAGAAATAGCGTACAGAATAGTAATAGATGATAGAGTAGAAATAGCGATCCGAATAGTAATAGAGGATAAATTAGAAATAGCGATCTGTATAGTAAAAGAGGATAGACTAGAAATAGCGATCCGAATAGTAATAGAGGATAGAGTAGAAATAGTGATCTGTATAGTAAAAGAGGATAGACTAGAAATAGCGATCCGAATAGTAATAGAGGATAAATTAGAAATAGCGATCTGTATAGTAAAAGAGGATAGACTAGAAATAGCGATCCGAATAGTAATAGAGGATAGAGTAGAAATAGTGATCTGTATAGTAAAAGAGGATAGACTAGAAATAGCGATCCGAATAGTAATAGAGGATAGAGTAGAAATAGTGATCTGTATAGTAAAAGAGGATAGACTAGAAATAGCGATCCGAATAGTAATAGAGGATAGAGTAGAAATAGCGATCTGTATAGTAAAAGAGGATAGACTAGAAATAGCGATCCGAATAGTAATAGAGGATAAATTAGAAATAGCGAAAGTAAAGAGGATAGACTAGAAATAGCGATCCGAATAGTAAAAAAGGAGCGATCTGTATAGTAAAAAGGGAAACTAAATAGCGATCCGAATAGTAATAGAGGATAGAGTAGAAATAGCGATCTGTATAGTAAAAGAGGATAGACTAGAAATAAGGATCCGAATAGTAATAGAGGATAGAGTAGAAATAGCGATCTGTATAGTAAAAGAGGATAGACTAGAAATAGCGATCCGAATAGTAATAGAGGATAGAGTAGAAATAGCGATCTGTATAGTAAAAGAGGATAGACTAGAAATAGCGATCCGAATAGTAATAGAGGATAAATTAGAAATAGCGATCTGTATAGTAAAAGAGGATAGACTAGAAATAGCGATCCGAATAGTAATAGAGGATAAATTAGAAATAGCGATCTGTATAGTAAAAGAGGATAGACTAGAAATAGCGATCCGAATAGTAATAGAGGATAGAGTAGAAATAGCGATCTGTATAGTAAAAGAGGATAGACTAGAAATAGCGATCCGAATAGTAATAGAGGATAGAGTAGAAATAGCGATCTGTATAGTAAAAGAGGATAGACTAGAAATAGCGATCCGAATAGTAATAGAGGATAAGTAGAAATAGCGATCTGTATAGTAAAAGAGGATAGACTAGAAATAGCGATCCGAATAGTAATAGAGGATAGAGTAGAAATAGTGATCTGTATAGTAAAAGAGGATAAACTAGAAATAGCGATCCGAATAGTAATAGAGGATAGTGTAGTAGTGATCCGAATAGTAATAGAGTAGGAATGGCGATCCTCTAGACGTCACTTGACTTCCTCTATATGCGTTTCCTCTATGGTCACGTGGTCTAATTAATCCAATAATGGGATCGCCTGTGTTTACTCACTGGAAAAGAAATTGAACCTAGAATATACCGCACTAGAGGTAGTTTCACCCAATACTGCCAATTGCTACAAAACCAAAATATAAACCTGAAAACACGATTCACGTTCTTAAATAGACTCATCAGATAACAGAAACCGCATCGTTTGAGGACTTTCAACAGCAGCAAAAACTAAAATGTATTGCACAGGTTCTTAAATAGCCTCGTCAAATCGAGACTTTTATATGGATATCATGCATAGCGCCAAACGCTTTCAGAAATATCTGAACTGTCATTTGTATACAATCGCTTTCTAAAAATGGCGTTCAGCGAGTAAAGCCTGAGGGTCTTTGTGAAATCACCTTTTTTAACATTGTGGACTGGCGCTACAGAATCAAGATACAACTGTACAAAATATCAGAAACTGAATCACTTGAGGACTACCAACAACAGCAACAACTAAAATGTATAGTACATGTAACTCGAGGAGAAAATAATGACACAATCAAGATGTTGATATTCCACACCACTTTAAATAAAAGATTAAGAAGGAAACCGTCATCAATACTGGAAAGAGCGATAACAGCTACTGGGCTTGAGAAACCTATTTTCCTGGAAACTTGTTTTAAGAGAAAGATTTTATAAATTTCAACCGACAAGGACACTGGCTGCTCGGTCAATGAATGCCAAATGTTTCCTTATAGGGAAATGGCTAATACTACCATTGAATATATACTATTTTAAAATGTCCATTTTTTAAAGTCATAATAAAATTGAACAATTTCCTCGCAGATGAAGAAGAGACTTGAAACAACAGAAACGTGGTTCTACAGAAGGATGCTCAGAATACCATGGACCGAACATGTGAAGAACGACAAAGTTTTAGAGTCAATGCAAATCAACAGGACACTTTACGTCAGGAAGAGATAGTTGAAATATTTAGGGTATATAATGAGGAAAGAGGACTTGGAAAATATGACACCCACGGGAAATATTGAAGGTATGAAGAAATCCTTGCCTAATCTACATAACCAGTTTGAGTAAATGGATGGTGGAACAAGGTTTAGGAGAAATAACAAAATGACAATATTTATGAAAAGCAAAAAAGGACAGGAAATTGTGGAGAGCCATGATCGCCTACGTCCTGAAGGGACACGGCACATAGAAGAAGAAGAAGAAGAAGAAGAAGAAGAAGAAGAAGAAGAAGAAGAAGAATGAGTTTGAGTAAATGGATGGCGGAACAAGGTTTAGGAGAGATAACAAAAAGACAAAATTTATTAAGAGCTACAAGGGTCAGGAAGTTGTGGAGAATCATGATCGCCATCGCCCTGATGAGACACGGCACATAAAAGAAGAATGGTTTTTATAGAAGTCTTTTAATAATTTGATGAAATGTTTCTATTATTTTTAATATAGGTACAAGACTTGTCAAAAAACAACTTATACTTCACATCAGGAAGAAATTTATACTTAACATCAGCCGAAATTTCTTGGGTACATAATGAGGAATGAGGACTTGGAAAATTTGACACTCACATGACAGACTGAAAGCAATAAAGACAGAGGAAAATAACGCATACTTAGCGAGCTTAAGTAAATGGATGTCAGTACAAAGTTTAGGAGAGATAACAGAAAGACAAAATTTATTAAGAACTATAAAGGAGAGGAAATTGTGGAGAGCCATGATTGCCAATGTCCTGAAGGGACACGGCACATAGAAGAAAAAGAATGAGCTTGAGTAAATGGATAGCGGAACAAGGTATAGGGGAGATAACAAAAAGACAAAATTTATTAAGAGCTACAAAGGAGAGGAAATTGTGAAGAGCCATGATCGCCTATGTCCTGAAGGGACACGGCACATAGAAGAAGAAGCCTCACAGATTATATATATATATATATATATATATATATATATTGAAAAGGGACGCTGAAATAAGTTTGAAAGACGCCAAAATATGAACTTTGAAAAGGTTGAAGGTACAAATGCCCTAGGTAGGACATTTTCATTTCTGTTAACTGGCTGGTTTCTTTCCGAACATGTCTCGTCTGTTTCTGTTTCAATAGTTTGAAAGGAATATAAAATTTCTGTAAGATGGCCACAGGGAACGTTTGTTTAATGATTGCTGTAATTAGTTAATGCACATAAAATGAGTGGCTTTCGGCTATTTGATGGTCGCCAGAGATTTAGAAGCGACAAAAGCACGTACAGCTCATTTTCAGTTTTCGTCCGCGCTACAGAAACTTTGAAAAGAATGAAGAACGAAGAAAGAATTATCTCCCTTTAAAAAGGGAGATAACTTTAATGGAAACAGTTTTATTTCTCGATTTTTTTTTTTTTTTTTGCAGTTCGAAATATTAAAAACAATTGATAAAATAATGTAAGCAGATGTCGGACGACAAATTACTAAAACTCAACATCTATCTCCTGTTTGATTTAATATATTAGAGTGACCAGAAAGTCCTGACTCACTTAAGTAACGGAAAGAAAACAACAAATCTTGATCTCTGTCTGGTGGAATTTCTAAGGAGTACTGTATTTCGAGCTTGTTCCACACGGTCGCATCATGAATGCTAAACTGCATTGCCAGCTCCTAGACCGCGTGTACGACAAACTAAAGAAGGAGTATCCTACTTTGGTCAATCGAAGTCGGGTTTTGTTTCAGCAAGACACTGCCAGGTTGACTAAGGCGAAGTCCAAACAGATGGATGATGCTAAGATTCTTCAATATCCACCATTCAGTCCCAATGCTGCTCCGAGTGACTATGGCCTATTCCGCTCATTAGCATCATTCCTCTACGATTAGCGATCAAGGCCCTCACTAGGGTCTCGCCCCTCAAAAAAAAAAACTTTGATACGGGGTCCTCCTCTCTTCAAAGTTTCCCATATTGTAAACCTCGAAGGAAAATTCGGGGGTGAATGAAGAACAGCGCCTTTTTTAAATTATCAAAAATCAGGGAATTTTCCAATTTAAATTAAAATTTCAGTACATATTCATTACTTTTATAATGAATATTTTTTTTATTTTAAAAAAGTCTAAGAAAATGTTATTCTTTTTGTAAGAATCACTGATATTTTCATAACTAAATTTTACTTGAAAAAAAAAATGTTTATGTTGCATATTTTTACATTTCCATAAAGATTAATCCCCGACGCATCTCCACTGAAAAAAAAAAGTTTAACAGCAATTCCAACACAACACAAACGGGATTCAGTATCTGTCTATATTTCTGAGATGAGGTATTATGTACATTATTTACATTATTCGGACTATTGTCCTCATCTTTGTTGCCATATTTATCACCCTTCAGTATCTGACTATATTTCTGAGATGAGGTATTATGTACATTATTTACATTATTCGGACTATTGTCCTCATCTTTGTTGCCATATTTATCACCCTCCAGTATCTGTCTATATTTCTGAGATGAGGTATTATGTACAATATTTACATTATTCAGTCTATTGTCCTCATCTTTGTGACCATATTTATTACAACGTTTCGGCCGTTTATCACCCTTCAGGTGGTGGAATCTCAAGGTCAGTGGATAAAGGCGTTATTTCCAGTGACAGGACCCAATGTGTGAGTTCAATGCTAGGCAGTGGAGAACTTTCGGAAGAAAATTAACGGGGAGATAGCTGATAACTGACATCCATTAAATGGAACTAAAAACAGTGAGCGAAATAAAAGGTTCAGTTCGACATTCATGTACAACGGCCGAAACGTTGTAATAAATGTGGCGACAAAGATGAGGACATAGTAAATAATGTACAAACAGGATTGTCTTAAAAATTTTATTTTCATGTGTTGAAACATTTTATTTTTTATGCGATCATTCTTACAGTTTTATCTTTCTAAATGTAAAAAAAAAAAAGGGACTAAAATTTTTATTTTAATTCTTTGCCGTAGACTTCTGGTTATTGGTAAAAAAAAAAAAAAATCCTGGATGATCTCGGAATAAAAAAATGATTTTGAAGATAATTGATTTAAAAGAAGTGTTTGGAAAGAAAATTACAATTTAAAAAAATAAGCGCTACAGAAATTAATACTTCTTTTGCATCCCCGCTCCCCAGAAAGCATGGGGCCACTATGGGTGAGAGGATAATGCACCGTCCCTGTCGATTATTATAGTTGATGATTGACAAAACTTAGGTGAAAAAAAAAAAAGAAAAGCACAAACAATACTACTGCTGAAATTAGGCCTTCTTTCAATACCGCATCGGCCAGGCAGATACACGATTTATATTAATAGTTGATGGAAAATTAGCGGATGGCCATAAAACAGTCTGAAAAAAAATGGACGAGGCTCAAAAATTAACGAGTTAGATGGCTGATAAACTTTTGAAGACGTGAACGAAGTTTGATTTTACAGTTTGTTTTTTTATTCAAAGCCAGCGGACTGGTATTGGGAAAGGTTCGGATGCTGGCAGGATCGCCTTTGAATGATGGACTTTATTTTGAAGAATAAATGTTGGGGTCCATAAAATTTTGTTGTTTTCCTTTCCACTTCCTCACCTCTCTGCGGCTGCTCGGTCTACGTTGACTTCTGACCTGAGATGGAACAAATACATTGAATCAATTGCTTCGTCCACCGCAAGGAAAGTTGGCTCCTATTGCCGCACCAGGAAATTTTTCGATCTACAACAGTCTTCGGGGGACCCCTTCTGTTTCATCAGGGTTCATAGGCTTGGATATGCAATATTGGCCCTGTTCTGGCATCTCGTCTACACAGACGCGCCGTCGCCTCTCTCTTTCATGTCCAATTGCTCGAGGAGCTGAAGGTTCCAGACTTCATGAGTTCAAGCGCCCTACGAGGCTTCAGTTCCCTCTACAACGGCCGAATTCCCTTCCCTATTCCAGTTTCCTGAGAGCTATAATCTCCAGCTATTGTTATGTCAATCGACATCTCTGTTGCCTTGAATCCACTATCCTCCTCCTTTCTTCTATCACTCCTATCTGATCTGCTCCAAATCTTCTATAACCCCTTGCGTCCTAGTGGCTTCCCGCCTTGCTTGGGTTTGAAACGACTATGGCTAACCAAAGTACGATAATTTCAAAACCTGAATTTGGACTAATCCAATTCTAGAAATATAAAAGTTCTGTCCGCAAAGTTCTTTTCTTTTTATTTTCACCTAATAAAAAGAGCCTATCAGATAGAGGTTGAATCACACAAGAGGAGGAAAAAATTTTAGGATATATAATTTCCTAGACTTGAATTTTGAAATAGAGTGTATTTTCAGGAGTTTTTCATAAAATATCAGTTCTTGAGAAGAAGATGAATGGAACTTCTTTCTTACTAATTCAAAAGAGAATGGGTTTTCATCCTAGTGTACGTTGTGAAGGTCAGGATTGTTTGAACTACGGAATAAAGATCATTTTGGAAATGGCGATAGGAACAGGCTTGAAATGTTTCGTCAATGGGAGAAAAAAAGATTGTGAACTGGAAAATAAAAAACAAGGCCAGCTTTTGAACTCTATAAGCTCCAGTCCTGATATGGCAGCAATATACCATTTTCGGTCTTCCAAGGAGAACTGGAAAGAATTCTGGGCTAAGGTTCTTAAGTATGACAGCAGGGATTTTATCTGGCTAAGGTTCTTAAGTATGACAGTGTGGCACCATGCATCCAGGCGATTTGAAAGATATATATTTATAGATATACGATTTGCTTTTTTACGGTTTATCAACCATTTGAGGATTATTTAAGGCCGAAAATTTTATTTAAGAATAATTCTTTCTATTTTTTCGAGAGGATTGAACCGCCATGCATTCAGGCGATTTGGAAGAAAGAAAGAGAAAAACAGAGGGAAAAGGAAAAAGTACGAGACGGGTCATAGGCGAACACATTCTTAAGACGGGAATAAAGAAAAGGGTTATTTTTGATAGGTATCAAATGTCGAAAATATCTAGGCCACCTACTGAAAACTTACGAAAAATGGAATTGTGTTATCAGAGAGATGTCACCAAAGAAGAAATCCATTTTGGAACGTTAGGTTTTGATAATTGACGAAACACAGGTGTAGCTTGGGGTCTTGGCTGGGTATGGAAAATTAAAATCCCACAGAAGTAGTTTCACTGGCTAAGTTTTTCTTTTGGCAGAATAGACTTTTGCCCTGCGATAATAAAAATTTTGTTATCAACACATGAACCGAAGGAAACTGACATATTTTTATTTCTGCTTTGGGAGACGCCAAATTGGCGAAAAACTTGGAGAAAATTCCTTTCTTAGACCATGTCAGATAATCCAGCTGTCCAGTGCATTACCGATAAACGGCTTGACGAACGCCACGTGTTGAACAGAGAGTTGTCACATCAACCGCCCATGATAACGGCGATTTGAAAGAAAGAAAAAAAAAAGAGATCATTAATTTTTTTTAGTTAAGCAAGGTATATTTCTTTTCCAAAACAAAGCCACGGGTTGTTCACGCCCGACTAAGACGTCATTGGCCAAGTGGTGATCACATGACGCACGAAGGAGGAGGAAAGATACCCGACCAGGACCTCATTGGCCGAGAGTGGTCACGTGACGCACGAAGAAAATCAGTCGACGCCCCTATCCAGAGTATAAGTATGAGAAGCTGCTACGAAGAAGTGGGGAGGGCAGTTCACGCCCCTCGGAAGCATGGTGAGAAAGTTGGAGTGAGGAAAGAGTTACCAAAAATGGAAAAGAGTGGAAAATCCCTAATCAGAAATAAGAAGGGTGGATATGTATTTAGAATTATCGAAGAACCCCTGGCGCCGACAGACCCACCCGGTTTTGACGGCGTCAATAAAAACGAAGCCCAACCAGACAGAAATCAGTTCACGCACTGACGGCAGAGATGAGTGCCCAGTAGTTCAAGCCGCCTCAAGATAGCTGACCAAGATTCACGCAAAATTTTGGACTCTTCTTCAACCAAGAACAATTAATTTGAAAAGCGACTTAGAACCAGACCACAGAAATAAGTTTTTCGACTTTCGTCCAAAGACACACCGAAACACAAATTTCTTAGAGAACAGACAACTTGAAGCGTTAAAATTTGCCTAGTGAAAGCGCCGTGCCACAATCCACAGAACGGGTCGGGAGGTAGACACAGTCCTATGTACCGAACAACTAGACATAAAAAGTTGGTTACCTTTTTCTTTGATACTTTGAACTTTGTGAGTTTTCATTTTATTTTCTTTTATGCATATTTGTGTGTTATCACCCCCATTGAACTCAGCTTGCATTACGGCCCCAACCCCTGTTTGATCTCGTCTGTCTAAGATCAATTCACAACGTGGGTAGGCAGACTAGAGATCAGTGCAGTTACCCTGATAACCAGGCGTTGGAAGCAGGTTGGGAACGGCGAGGCTGATATCAAATCTAACCAGATTCCTACCCGAATCACAAAAGGGTTAGA
The DNA here is from genome assembly GCA_903632075.3 of Acanthosepion pharaonis. NCBI lineage: Eukaryota > Metazoa > Mollusca > Cephalopoda > Sepiida > Sepiidae > Acanthosepion > Acanthosepion pharaonis. Next base: position 1,687,783 of record CAHIKZ030000766.1, read on the forward strand.
ACGTCACGCTTGGAGCAGCGACACCCGGACGGAGCAGCGAACAGCTGGCGCCGCGGCGAAGACGTCACAATTGGTGCTGTTTAGGGACGTCACATCTGGTGTCGTGACCGGGATAGGACCCTGGAACGACCACGTCACAACTGGCGCCGTGGTAGATCAGGATAGAACGTCACAGTCGGCGCTGCGACCGGGGGACGACGTCACAACAGCAGGGATTTTATCTGACTAAGGTTCTTAAGTATAACAGCAGGGATTTTATCTGTACCAGTAGGCTTTGTAGATTTTTAATGAGTCTAGAAACTCCCCAAACTGAGATAGTGGGGTCACAAAGTTTGTGCTCTATGTGAGGAAGTTTTTATATACTATAGCTCACCAAATAAAGGGCCCAAGAGCTATTCAAGGTAGATGGTTACCGAATGAGTTTACTGCAAGCAATTAAGAAATGTATATTATAAGGATATGTAGGATAGATAAAAGTTGACATTAGACTAAGAAGTTAAAATTGCAGTGATCAGGGAAATAAACTCTCAGGAGTTTTCCATAAGTAGCAATTCTGAAGAAGAAGCTGCCTAAGTAGAACTTCCTCTTTACAAATGGAATATGAAGAAGTGTACCTGGACCAGTAGGTCCTAGTAGTGAAGGTCTGAACTGGTGAAACTAAGGAATGTAGCTCATCTGAACATTTGCCATGAAAATAGTAAAAGTAATGACTAGTAACATTTCATCTGTGAGGAAAGGAGTTGTAGGGTGGAAAATAATTAATCACTCCCAAGGTCCATTAAGCTTTTGATCAGTGCAGATATGGCAGCAATATTCCATTTCTGGTTTGATCCAACTCTTAGAGTTTGGCAGAAGGAATTGGTTACTTTCTGAAGTAAGACTGTTGTCTAACCCCCTCATCCTGGGAGATCAACAGCACCAATTCAATTAAGTGTTGCATCTTGTCTCTCAGCTGGTGATCACTTGATGTGTTGGGTTCAGAGATAAAAGACATCAACAAAGATAATTTTAACTTAATGTTGATATGTACTATCCAGTAGGGAGTCACCCCCACCCATCACCGGAGAGCCATTTCAGACACAAAAGTGAACACATCTTCATTGCTTGACATGTAAGAACCAACTCCCTGAAAAACCTTTCTCTATCATTCCCATGCTGGGACAGCCAATCAAAATTGACTTCCTTATTTTGGCTTGCATCTGACCTCGAAGGTCATCCTCCAGAAGTTGTAACTTAGATACAATTCCTTCTAAAAACAATAGTCTGCTAAACTATTTATTTAAGAATACAAAGAACCGCATCTTTCGCAATGGATCATATATATGGCATTCCAGTTAAAGTTTGGGGTGAGCCAGTGTTGCAATAGATGTTCAAAACAAGGAGCCTCCTTGAGAGAAAACACAAACCTCATGATAGATGAAAGATCATTGTCTTTTGAGTGATAAGGAAATATTTAGAGCAGGGTTTCTCTATCAGGGATAAATTTTCTACAGGTGGGATTTCAATCTTGCAGGGAGAGGAATGTTTTACCTTTCCTAGAGTAAAAATAAAAACAATCACAACTTTCTCATTAATTATAATCTTCATCAGAATAAAATCGATTTAAACACCCTGAAATTTTATTGAAATTTTTCTTTATTGAATTCCAATACCCTAGCATTCTATAGAAACTTTTGATTATTCAAGTGTTCTTCAGCTTATTTATTTAATAAATTAGTCATGAATTAAAACAAATTTCTGTATATGTATTCAAATTTAAAAATCCATTGACATTTGCTATTAAATTTGTAAAACTCCTCTATAAAAAACAATCCATGTAATTGTATATGTACTAATATGGAAAATCCTCTGATGGTCATTGTCATGATAGAAAGACTTGCATAGTTCAATGACTCTGAAAGCAGTAACATGAGGAGTTCTAAACTCCTGGTAGGGCTACCCTTGGCGGCAAGGTTGAAGATGAAGACCTAAACTAATTGCAACCAACCTCAAAGGCTCCAACAGTGGAACAAACAGATGCTGATTACAACAGATCTCAGCAGTTGAACCAGTAGATGAAGAGGGCTATGCATAATGGACATGCTACAGAAGGCGCCCCTTGAAATTATAAGAGAGTCAGTGGCAGTTAGTTGCAGTTTCATAACTGGATTCTAAATGTCTCATTCCATATGTGCCGCAGAGGAAGGTTATGAAATCAAATGTGTGGGTCACTTACTGTTAAGTTGAAGTCCACCTTAAATTCACGCCATCAGTACTTTCTTCTACTCTTTTATTCTGACTTTGCAAATTTGGTTGGAAGTGAAACAAAGGCAAACGATCATAGGGAATGGATGAATTTTGGTGTAACTGGAAGATTCTAGTCTTGATTTGCGGTGAATTTAGTCATCATCGCCATCATCATAAAGGAAGCAATCAGCAAAGACATTAAATTCTTGGATACAAGATAAAACCAACAAATATGGAAAAGAATGAAGATTTCTAATAATACAGTGTGACCCGGATATAAGAGAGTTGTCGGGACCGGAGAAGAAGTCTCTTATATCCGGGTTTCTCTTATATCCGGGTTTGGTCTATTTTGTTTAGGTAAGTATGGGAAAACCTTGGAACCAGAGAAAAATCTCTTATATCCGGGTTTCTCTTATATCAGGGTCTCTTATATCCGGGTTTCTCTTATATCCAGGTCTCTTATATCCGGGTTTCTCTTATATCCGGGTTTGGTCTATTTTGTTTAGGTAAGTATGGGAAAACCTTGGGACCAGAGAAAATCTCTTATATCCGGGTTTCTCTTATATCCGGGTTTCTCTTATATCCGGGTCTCTTATATCCGGGTTACACTGTATATGCATATTATTTCGAATGAACCTTTTGAGGCAGACAATTTTAGAAAGATGTAGAAATGCTTTTCTGAACAAGTGCATTGGGCAAAAAAGGAAGAGAGACATTGGTTTAGAGCAGTGTTTCCCAAAATGGGCAATAGTGCCCCCTTGTGGGTTCTGTTATGTTGAAAGGGGGCATTTCATTTGTGGGGGGCGGTGAACAATACTCAGGTGGCAGTCTGCATGTATCCATTGTTTTTAAGATTTTCAAAAATTATTCACTATTCGCTACAAAAGGAAATTTCTGAAAGTGCTGTGGGAAGCTACCAATCTTTTCTTCATTACTTTTTCAACTTCCCATATGGCTGAATGTAGTTTTAACGCAGTTACGGAGCTTCTTACTAAACAAAGAAACCGCCTGCAGATTACGAAACAAGGTGATTTACGATTACTTCCAAAAAGTATGGAATCTAGAATAAGAGCCTTAGCCAGTAAGCACCAAAGTCAAGCATCACATTGAAAACATTGAGATAAGCTATCAAATAAAAGTTTTTTTTTAGGATTTTAATCAATGGCATTTCTAATAGAAAACAGTATTAACATTATTTTTGCACTAATACCTAAGTGTTATCTTGCTATGAAAGATGAATTCAGTATAATATTCAAAATTTAATTTGACAGGGGAGTGTTGACAAAACGTTTGTGCCCAAAGAGGGTGCTGGTTAAGAAAAGGTTGGGAAACGCTGGTTTGACAGGATGACCTTGATTGTTTTGTGTGTAGATTGAGGTAAAGTTCATTGCAAATAATTTAGCATTGTTTGATGAAGAGAAAATAACCCCAGAGCCATTATCTTCAGCAGAGATGATTTACCTCACAGCTTATGGTAACCAAGTCTTTTGCTATCATTTCTAAAATTGAATGGGTTTTGGTTGCCCACATTTACCATACACTGAATATTGTAACCACATGTGGTCTGGTGTTTCTGCCATGTAACTAGACATTCTTAACAAAATCCAAAGATGATTTGACAATATTATCAGTCTTAACCTGGCATCTTGGCTTCAATCACTTTGCCACTGTTACAATGTAGCTTCTCTGTGCCTTTTCTATAAACATTTTCATGGCAATTCTTCTGATAACCTTTCCTTTCTGTTACCTTGACTTCACAAATTTCAGCACAGTACTGGATTGGCAGCTAGGTCTCATCCTTTCAATGTTGAAATTACCAACTGCAGACATAAGTTTATTCAAATATTTTCTTCTCATGCACTTCTCAACTGTGAAACTCTCTTCCAGGTTACAATCTATATATAAAATTGTGTACTTCTATTAGTCTGTTGGTTTGTTACACACATTAAAATAGCCATACATTGACTCATTGAAACCAAATTTAGAGGTATAGTGCTAATAGGTAAGGGAAGTACAATGTACAATTGGTTTTACTAGGGTGCATAGCATAGCACAATAAATTTTTATTATTTAACATAACAAACAAAGCAGACTGTTCTTTTATCACCTCTAAAAAACTTTTTCACCAAAACCCCCAGAATATAAAACAAAAAAAAAGACAATGACTCAGTTATTAAATAAAATGATGAACAAACTCTGGCTTTATTTGTAAATCGTTATTTTTAGATTAAATATCACATTCAAATGAACAATATATGAAGAGGTTTCGAATATGACGATGGCCATCAGCTAAGGCGACAAGGTGGGAGATTTTTGGCCCTCAATCAATTGTAAGCTACATCCCAATCAATATTAAGAAGAGAGAACATCTTCCATGTAATCAAAACCCGCATCTGGTTGAGACAAAGTCTTGTCAGTCGTTAAATCAGCAAGCTGTAAAATGAAAAACATAAAATGTAATTTAATTTTGTTATATTTCACTGATGAGTTGGGATTGAATATGGATCAGAATCTGACAGAAAGATAAGACAAAGAAGAAATAGGAAATGTTTATCGATCTAACATGTTTTACTTTTTTATAATAGCTTCACCTGAGTATGAGGCATGGAGAAAAAGTAATTCGTTTAATGGATAATGGCTCAGAATTGTTAATTGAAGAACCAAGTTCAAATTCCAGTTGGGTTTGTTATATTCATTTACATGCAAATACCCTTGGGAAAGATATGAATCCACATCTTCTCCTCCCAGCTATGGGTTAATTAGTAAAACTTGTATCACTAAATCATTGTTATCTCTGGAAATTTCTTACAATCTTAAAACATTTTCCAGTTTTAAATAACCTGGAAAGGGTTGATAAGTCGTAAAAAATCAATCAATGATGTTTGGTAACCAGAAAGGTTACTTCTTGGTATACCTAACTGGTTAATGCCAATCATTCCATTTTTAGGCACATTGGACATTAATGGGTCATAGGTAGAAACCTATAATATCAGATTTTTATAAAGTGATGATTAATACAGGATCTTTCTTTTAATTTTAATAATATTAGATTTTATAGGTGAACAATAAAGGATTAATAGGCTGCAAAGATTTTTTTTATCTTACCTCACTGCCTTCACTCTTGAGAAGATCATCTGCTTCCTCAGAGAAATCCAATTCTTCTTCAATTTCTTCACCACCTTTTAAGCTTTTTGGTGCTTCAGAGTGACTGGTTGTTCGTGGTGTTTTCCTGCAACAGTTTGTTATGATTACATTTAATGTATAAAGTACCAGACCACCCTTACATTTTACGTACAAAGTCCTGGGGCACCAATGTACCAGACCACCCTTACATTTCACGTACAAAGTCCTGGGGCATCAATGTACCTGGCCACCCTTACATTTCACGTACAAAGTCCTGGGGCATCAATGTACCAGGCCACCCTTACATTTCCGCGTACACAAAGTCCTGGGGCATCAATGTACCAGGCCACCCTTACATTTTTATGTACAAAGTCCTGGGGCATCAATGTACAAGGCCACCCTTACATTTCACATACAAAGTCCTGGGGCATCAATGTACCAGGCCACCCTTACATTTCACGTACAAAGTCCTGGGGCATCAATGTACCAGGCCACCCTTACATTTTATGTACAAAGTAAAGTACCAGGCCACCCTTACATTTAATATACAAAATCCTTGACCACCCTTACATTTTTTAATTTATGTTTTCTAAACTGACAGTAACAGAATTATTTACCTGTTCCTTCCTTACTTAAATTTTTCATTCAACTTTTCATTCTTTTTAAATTATATGACTTTAAGAAATTCCAGCCTCATCTACTGCATTCACTTTCATACAAATGCACCTAGGAAAGGGGTATGAAAACATTTCTTCTTCACTATGGGTTAAATAGTAGGGTGAACTGATCTCTCTAGCCTTGTTTGCAAACTAGCCTACTCTCAATTCAAAATTGTGAGAAAGCAATTGGAAGCCACTCCACTATCTTTCGCAAGAAATCATGTTAATTCTCAGATAATGAAGACGATGAAGCTGTGGAGAGTCATGATCGCTTACATACTGAAGTGACAAGGAATTGAATTAAATACAAGATTATAATGCCCTTGGAAAAGGGCAGGAGTCCATAACCTCTCCCATCTGTTATAGATTAAATAGCAGGGCAGATGACTGTCAAGCCTTGCTTGGTAACCAGTCTAGGAGAAGAATTACTATGAATTCAAAACTATGGTGAAGGCAATGGGAAACCATTCCACTATATTTTCGAAAAAAGTTATTGCAATTCACAGAAAACAGCAAGAATCTATAGATAGCCATGATTAAATACGTAATAAAAAGACATGTACATGATCTTGAACATTGGGATTTCCTTCAAGTAGTATCAGGCAAATGATATGTAAAGTATTTGAAGAGTTTATAGTTTATTCACTCCACATTCTCAATTTTTAGGATGGATTCATGGAGTTTCAGGATTATATTCATTCCAATTCCTGCATATATATATAGAGAGAGAGAGAGTGAGAAAGAGAGCGGGTGTTGCTTGAATTATGAATAAAAAGGAAATGCAAAACGTGAATAAAATCTTTCAAACATGAGAAAGAAGCCGTCATTATTTGAGAAGAAAGAAAGAAAGAAAGAAAGAAACTGTAGCTGGGAAGGGAAGAAAGAAAGAAAATGTAGACAGTAAAGAAAGAAAGAAAGAAGGAAGGATGTGAAATGTATTATCGAAAAAGAAAGACTGAAAGAAATAAGTGTTCTTGAGAGAGAGGGGGGGGAAAGAGTGAGAAATAAAATAATAGAATGAAGATAGGGAAAAATGAAATCAACAGAGTTTAAGTTCTGTCTTAGTCTTTCACAAGTTATAGCAACTCACATTTTACAAAGAAAAGGAACCCATGGAGAGCCACGATCACCTATATTTTGAAGGGACATGGCATTTCAAAAAATAAAAACATAAAAAAATTATTTATTTTTAAAAAGTATGTTGTAATGGAAAAATGTTGGAAAGCTCTGACCTAAACTGTTTAACATAAAACTATACAAAAAAAAAACTGACTTCCTTTTTGAAGTCTTGAACAGGAGTAGAGGTTTGTCCCTTGTTTTCTGTTTAGAATTGGCTTCCTGGTTCTTTCTAAAGCCGACTACAACTCCATACTTTTGATGTGTACACCTGAACTCTGAAATTTTATTTACTAATTATTTTTTCTTCTCCCAATAGGAGTATATAGATTAGCCTATCACCTGGCTTACACTTCTCCCTGGTCTTTTGAAAAGGAGTAGAGGTTTATCCCTAGTTCCCTGTTTAGGATTGGGTTTCTGGTTCCTTCTAAAGACAACTTCCACACTGTAATACTAATGTCTCCGACTGAACTCAAAAATGTTATTCATTAATTAAATCTTGACCTCATCAAGTCTAGAATTAGCTGTTATCTTTTTTAAGTAGCTCCAAGAACTTCAGTTCTTGCCTCTTTCTTACACTCATACAACACTACACAATAAGCCTCTACCTTGAATGGCTCTTGGGTGAACATTAGTATAAAAAAAGAACCCTCAGCACCATGCCTATGTCGCATTTCTGAGCCATACTTAAATACACATTGGTCATAGTGGAATTATCCATTTCCTTACAGGAACTATTTTGGCATTTATTGACCAAATTTGAAATTTATAAAATCTTTCTCTTAAGACAGTTTGTCAGGAAAATCATTTTCTAAAGTCCCCTGTTATCGCTCTTTCTAGTATTGATGGGAATTTCCATATTAACCTTTTGTTTCTGGTGGTGTGGAAAATCAACATGATGACCATGTCATTATTTTCTCCTCTAGTTACATGTCCTATCCATTTTACTTGTTGCTGCTATTGGAAGTCTTCAAGTGATGCGTTTCTCTTGTTATTTGATTTATAGTATCTGATGAAGGATTGTAGTCTTTAAGAATGCCTTTTTAATCATTGATCCGAGGAAACGGTCATATATAGATGATAGTTTAAACATTTCTGAACAAGTTGGACACCATGGATGATATTCATAACATAATCTTGATCTGGTGTTGATCAAAACTACCCTTAACACGATCTATTCTATATTCAATTTCCTTATCTCCTATATGAAATTTTTTATAACGGATCCATTCACCAAGGTATTTGAAAGGTTTATAGTTTATTAATTCCAATTCTCAATTTTAGGATGGATTCATGGAGTTTTCAGGATTATATTCATTTCAATTCCTGATCATGGGAATGCGCATGCTCCTGAAACGTATCTTTATGAAGAGACAAAAGAAATAAATACTTATATCTTTGCCTACATTTGGGAAATGAAAAACATTTACAAGTTATCAAATGTTTATACTTTATTTATTCCACATTCTCAGTTTTTTATCAAAAGAATTTTGCACATTTGCAGAAGCAATACATACAATCCAAATAAGTTAAAAGATTATAGCATATTATTTTTTATTTTATTTTGTTATAACTGATCCATTCACCAAGATATTTGAAATGTTTATACTTTATGTATTTCACATTCTCAGTTTTTAGGAAAGAGTTCATGATACGTCTGATGAGTATATTCATTCCAATTCCTGATCATGGGAATGCGTATGCTCCTGAAACGTATGTTTATGAATAAACAAAGAAATAAATACTTATATCTTTGCCTACAACTGGGGAAATGAAAAAGAATTTTACACATTTTGTAGATGCAAGCTACATAGAATCCAACTAAGTTAATAAGGATTTAGCATATTATTTTAATACATGTCCAGGTTTTATATTTTGAAAGAATGAAAAGTTACATTTTAGAAGAGAAGCCAAGAATGATGATATCTTACCCTTCACTGTGAAAATCGTCATCATCATCATAATCGTCCTCAGCATCATCTGTGGAAAAAAAAAAATGATCAGAATAAAAATTTAAAGATTTTTCCCCTGACCAAGTTGATTATGTCACCAGATAAATCGGGCATTTTTTTCTAATTTTCAACTGATACAACTTCCTTTAGGATGCTTAAAAGTAAGATGAAAATAATTTAAATAATTATTTCTTTTTATTCCTAACAGTCATTCATTTTTATCTACCATATTTCCCCCCCCCTCCAACACCAATAATTTGATAAGAAAAAATATATTCAACGAATATATTCAACAGATGATTCATACATACTTATATATTGGGGTTTGATATTTAAATATTATTTTGATTTGTAATCATAATTTAATCATTTCTAATCATATATATATATATATTTCATTCTAGGTTAATTAGGAGATAAGTCTATCAAATAAGATTGTTATGGGGTTAATCTCCCTCTTTCCTTTCCATCCCTATCTCCTTTCTTTATATTTATTTTTTCCTTTCACCTGGTTTTCTTTTCATTTTTTCTCTCTCTTTCCACCTTTCTTTTTTTTCTTTTTTTACATCCTCCACAATTCCTTACCACTTAATATCATTATGTATGTTTCTCAGTCAGAAAACCTAAGGGCAGAGGATTCGATACAGGTACTTCATTCGATACCTTATTTCATATTCTATGGAAAACAAAAGGCTCATTAAATATTTAAAAAAATGAAATGCAGTCCTTCCTGACAAACCCAACAAATCAAAAAAAATATATTGTTCTACACACCAACTCTCTCACAACTACAATTCAAAAGAATTTATCTAAAGTCAACATATTTCTCAGAACTTCTTCTAAAACAATAAAAGATTTAATTAATTCAAAACAAAACCATAAGCTAAAACTTGAATCTACCCTATTATCTGTAATGATTGCCACAAAAAATACATCAGATAAACACCACAAGGGATTTAAATATAAGATTATATGAACACAAAGGGGATCTTTTACAAAACAACACATTAAATGCATTAGTTGCTCACCGGCCATAATTTTGATATAAAATGCTACTATTAAAAGAGAAAACAATTTGCTAAGACAAAAATGTTCATAAAGTGTTTTAATAACTAGATCAGCCATAGTAAATTTGCGTCCCAGTCCTTACAACATTTCACCTTTCTTGGCAGATCTTCTATTATCACAATGTGCGACATTTAATGACAAAAGTGATGGAAAGAAAAACAGAAATAAAAATAATCTAAATGAAATCAGATAGATTATATACTCATATATTTTAAAAAAAAAAAAAAATTAAATTAAAAAAATATTTTTAAATTTCAAATTCCCAGCGTGCCTCATTCGTGTGCATGTGCAGTTGTATTAATGTAAATATCACTTCAGTCCAATGAATTCCTAAAGAACAAAACACATCACATGAAAACTTTTTCCATTTTGTTTGTCATACATCTTTCTACCAATTTTGTTCTTGATATATATATATATATATATATATATATATATATATATATCTCTTCATCATCCATCCATCTTGGGAGACGATGGAGTAGCACTCAGTGCGCTACAAGCCTTGGCGGGATATATGGAGAACTAGGACTGTCCAGATGTCTAGTTCCCCCTCTCGGCCTTGCTAGTAGAGTCCAAAGGAGAGGATAAACCAATACAGTTTGGTACCAGCGAGGCTGCAGAAGTTGCCGAAAGGTAGCACAAAGTGCCGTCCATCCGCCTTAGGGGATCCACTCCGGGTTTGAATTCATAGTTGTCCTTCTCCTAGACCAGTTGCCATCCAAGGCTATAGAACCTAGTCTGTCCTGCTATTTACCTATAGCTGGAGAGAAGAAAAGGATTCACACCTTTCCCAAGGGTATTAGCACATAGATGAATGTAATGGATTTGAATGGAATTCAAACTCGGCTATATATCAGAGGAATTTCAGGATGCAGTACCTTTCCTAATTAAAAAATATTGATGTCTTAGAGATATTAGGATTACTTTATGCACATAAAAGGTTTGTAAAAATTAAAGTATTTTTGCTAAACCCAAATAATTAACAATGTAAGTCTTGTAATGTGTATTCCTTTTTTCTTCAATTCACCTCGAGCAAGGTAATAATGCTACTAAGACACAAGAGGCACGGTTAGGATTAGGGAAGTGAAAGAGAAGGAAAAGAATTATATATATATATATATATATATATATATATATATATAAAAACACAATCTATATTTAATACACACTTGCATTATTATATTTTTATACACCCATTGATTTATATATATATATATATATATATATATATATATATATATAATTTTAGACACCCTTTGATTATTATATATTTATTATACATCTCTTGATTATATATACCGTATATACTCGTGTATCATGCGCCCTTTGAAAAGATAATCTTGAAGCTAATTTGACTACAGAAAACTGATACATAGTTTGGTCAACAGCATAGCCAGGGCCAGCAGTACATATGCTAACTTTATATCTTGGGTTTGATATAACCCCCTTAGAATTAGCTTCAAAATTAGGTCTTCAAAAGTCACATGATATGCAGTATATATAGTATATTTTTTTATACACCCTTAAATTATATATATATATATATATATATATATATATATATATATATTATACACCCTTAGATGATATATTCATAAAAAAATTTCTTTATTATTTACCTATTAACATATCCTGTGTTTTGCAAAATGTCTTTTTCAAAATGGGTGCTTCTTTCTCTTTTGCTGGCTCCCAAGCTCTGCCATTCTTTTTCACATATTTTCAAAAAGGAATGAGTCAGCATATTGATAATTCAAAATAATTCCATTTATCCTTTAATCCATTCATGTTTTGAAATTTCCAGCCCTCCCCCCACCCATACATAGATAGCAATGACTGGCTCTTGTTCTCTTCATCTTTTTTTTTTATCATATCCCATTCTAATACAGGTGTTGTTCTTTTTATATTTTGACAACATGGTTCTATTTTTATGTTTCATATTTGAATAAAAGCAAAAGGTTTGCATATCTTTCTTTAAATTCTTTCCCACTTGCTGTCAATCGTTAAAAAAAATAATTTTATCTTTTGTGAATTAAAATAATATTTAAAATAAAGCACTCTTATATACACAAGAAAAGGAATATACAAATCATATATATTTTATTACCTCAAATATTATTATAACGAACACTTCATATTTGAAATAGAAGCCCTATTTTTGTCTTTAATAGTGTAAAAAGAGCCTTGCTTGCTGTGAATTACTTCAAGGCCAAGCAGTAAAACATCAAACAGTAATTTCTCCTACAAAGGTGGGTGCAGATTCAATCACACAGTTTCTTTACTAAAATTTTCGAAATCCACTGACCAACAGAACGTAATACACACTGTTTAATAAATAAATAAAAATGGGACATCTATTTCAAATAAGAAGTGTCCACGATAATAACATTTGAGATTATAAAAATGTCAAATTAAAAATAAATCAATTCTTTGGATATATATATATATATATATATATATATATATATATATATATATATATATATTTATATTAAGTAGACACCTTACAGGTTACCTCTTGAAGCAGAACATAATTAATAAACATTTATTAAGCCATAATTTACAAGAACCCTTAAGGAAAATTCTGGTTGATAACACAAAAATTCTTTTCAAATCACATAGTTGTAGACAACTTACTATTAGAAAAGCATTACCGATTAAATACTTTTTCCCCTGCTATCAATCTTACACTGTTTAGCAGTGGAGACAGTATGTCAAAGGTTTTCTAAAAATAGAAGTCATGCCCAGGCCAACCAGTCATGCATACTATTTGACTACCAAAAACGTATACCCTCCTCCCCAAGAGCTCCATACAGCTAAATTACTATGTAAATGAGAACACACAGGAAATTCACCATACCAAAAACAACATTCTTGCTAATGGCTATAGAACAAGCCAAAAACACTCAGAACAATAATAACTATGGAGAATTCCTATATTCTTTAACCCATAAAAAATGAAAAATGTTAGAATGCTGGAAAATTTCAATAAAAGATTAATTAAAGCTTCTTCGTTTGCCATCTTCAATGGAACATGCTTGAAAGAAAGGTTGCTGCCCAATAATATACATTCATATATACACAGAGTTTTTGACAGAATTATTCACCCTCAATTCCAGAATTACAGATAAAACTCAAATTTTTCATGGAAACTTCATGTGCATTTTTTCACAAATGATGAAATGATAAGTTTAAAAGAATGTGCATTGATGTCAACAACACAATCTTTATTTTAATGTCAAACAATAATACAAAAAAGAAAAAAAAAAAAAACATTTACCATGGGACAAAAATTATTGGCTCTTTTGCCTCAATATTGTAATATTTATTCTTGATTGTTCCTTAAAAGATTACTAGACAAACTGATAGATATTTTGCTCCATTCTTCCTCAGCAATACCTTCTCGTTCTTCTAAATTCAAAGGACTTCTTTCTCTTACGTTTTTTTTCAAATATGCCCATAAACTTTCAATGAGGTTTAGGTCAGGACTTTGTGAAGGATACACCAATATCTTAATTTTGCTGTCATCTAAATATTTTATAAGAATTTGTTCTGTGTGTTTCAAGTCACTGTCATGTTGGAACATTCAACCAACACCCCAAAGACAGCTTTCATACACTTTGTTTTATATTATTTTTAAGAATAGCTAAATACTGTTCTTTATCCAGGGTACCCTGTACATTTCACTAGTTCTCCTGATCCAGAAGCAGCAAACCATAGCAAGAGAAGAAGGCTGCCACCATTGTGCTTAATTGTAGGGAGGGTATTTTTTGGTTTGTGAGGTTCATTCACTTTCCTCCAGACATAATGGAAGTTCATGTGACCAAATAATTCTAGTTTGGTTTCATCTGACCATAAAACAGAGTTCCAATATTTACTCCCATGATTTAGATGGCTTCTAGCATAAAGCTAATCTGCATTTTTTGCTGTTTAGCCTTAAGCAATATATATATATATATATATATATATATATATATATTTTTGTGTATTTAGGCAGCAGTCCTTCATTTATGCATGTTTCAGTAAAGACAACAGACAAAGCACTTCAATTAAACTTTTTGTTTATTATTTCTTGTGTTCGAACAAGTGTTTTCTTTTTTGGACACCGAGTGTGTAAAACTGTCCAAATATTCTATAGTTCCGAGTGCTTTTCAATTTAATTGGGTGTGTGAGTTGTGTGCATGTTGTTAGTGTCATAGAGATGTTTTATTTCCTGTGTTTGGAAAATAAAACATCCGTATAACTCTAGAAACATACAAACAACCAACCCATACATCCAGTTAAAAAGTAAAAATAAAATCATCCTTGATAATGACTAAAATTATAGCCGAAAGTGTTCGGAATTACAGGACATTTGGACAGTTTCTACACATCTCTGTGTCTAAAAAAGTCATCTTTAATGAAACATGCACATATATAGATATATATAAAAATTATTTTTTATAAAAAAAATTTATAATATAAATATATTATAAAATATATATATATATATATATATATATATATATATAAATAAAAAAAGAAAGAGGTTGTAGTGGTTTTCAACAAAGAGAAAAGTATGTATATTAAAAAGAAGAGAAGAGGGTGTCGCAAAACGTTTTTGGTTGTAATGTGGATTTATTTAAAAAAAAATATTATGCTTTGTTTTTTCCATAATTTTACTAAGTATGTGTGTATATGTATGTGTGTGTTTGTGTGTACTGATTCCTTGTGGTGGGATGGTGTGTATGTGTGTATATGTACGAATGAGTTTACTAATACAAATGATACGACAGTATATGTATGGAGGGGGGAATATACATGACGCATATATATATACATGCTGATAGAAACAGACGAAAATGGAAACAGATCTAAGAACGCACAGGGGTCAGTAAAACATTAAAAGATAAAATGCCGATAAGTAATTCATCATTTCTCTTGGATGAACCTTAATTGTTTTATGACCCTTCGCGCAGAACTCTTCATTGCCAATTCAAGAAAGACATTCGGATTACTAACACAAAAACAAAAAATGTCTCATATCAAGAATATTTAACATTGAAAAACATAAGGAAAAAATTAATTATTTTTAATAATATGTGGAAATCTCCGCCTTTTACCTGAAGACGGTCGTGAGACCAGAAACACGTGTAAAATTATGGAAAACAAAGCATAATATTTTTTTCTAAATAAATCCACATTACAACCAAAAACGTTTGCAGCACCTCTCTTCTCGTCTTTTTGACATATATATATATATATATATATATATATATATATATATATCCCAGGTGCTTATAAATCCAGATTCTTTTCTAAGAGAAACTAATAACAGACAGGCGTGAATATATATTTGTATATCTGTATTAAAATGACATTTTTTAAAACTGTTTCATGTTATCATAATGTAAAGTGAATTAAAAATATTTGCGGCCATAAAAAAATAAATATAGTGTCACTATCAGAAAGAAACGACGACAGCAAACAATTAAGAGACACAATAGAGCACCTTAGTGCATGTCCGCACTGACTGCTTTGGCCTTTGTCTGTTTTCAACTCTCAAATGTCACTCACGTAATCCATTTTTATACATGACATCAGTCAAAAGATTTGTCAAGCAGAGAAAGATCTGAGAATGGAATCAGGAAAGGGGGGGTCTGGTGACCAACGGTTGGTGTGGGGGTAAGCCATAGATACTGGATTGGTCAGATTAACAATACAATGATAAGCTGACATTTTACCTGCAGATAAACAGACAATTGGCTAAATTTGAACGCAAAAAGGTGCAATGTTATGTGGCATTTAACAGTGTACAATTTATATTACATATGCATAGACACATAAACAGATATATGCATTTATACATGTATTGATGCACATGCAAAGGTGTATCACCCAATACAAGGCCCGAGAGCCGCTCAAGGAAGAGGGTTATGAAATGAGGTTGTCGTCAAGGCATAAGAAGAGAAAGTATGTGAAGACTATGAAGATATGTAGGATAAGTAAGGTACCTTGACTTGAAGAAATTAAGATTGTAGTGATCAGGGAAGCCTCCTCTTAAGAGTCTGTTCTACAAAGTAGTGGTTGTTAGGAAGAAGCAGTCTCAGTAGAACTTCTTCCTTATAAATGGAATATAAAGGCACACTGGAAGAGTGAAATATGCCTTCCAAAAAGCTAAGTAAAATAGTAAGAAATAAGAAAATTTCATTAAAAGCAAAGGAAAGAGTTATGTCATATCAGTCCTCGTATATGGCAGTTAATACTGGACAATCAACTCACAGATGAAGAAGAGACTGGAAGCAACAGAAACGTGGTTCTACAGAAGGATGCTGAGAATACTGAATATGTGATTAAGAAAGAAACAAAAAGAACTCTTAGAATTAGAAAGAGTTGAAATTTCTAGGACACATGATGAAGAAAGAAGGTTTGAAGAATTTGACACTCACAGGATATATTGAAGGAAACAGGGAAACACTAAGTAATCTACCTAACCATCTTGTGTAAATGGATGGCATATCAGAGAGTAGGAGGGATGAAGAAAAGACAAACCTTATTAAGATCTACAAAAGAAGTTGTGGTGAGCTATGATCACCTACATCCTGAAGTGACATGTTACATAAAAGAAAAATGGCAAGATATTTGACATTTATTGTCAAAACAGCATTACTGTCGGTTGAAATTTATAAAATCCTTCTCTTAAATTAGTTTTTTTAGGAAAATACATTTCTCAAGTGCCCCGTTATTGCTCTTTTTAGTGTTGGTGAAACCACATCGCTTGAAAACTTTTAATAACAGTGACCCTGGCTATGACATTAAATTAAAATGTGTTGCTGTTTTAATTTTCGATAAATTACAACTGCAGTAACATATCAAAACAGATAGGTCCTTCCTATTTAGAAATCTGGTGCAACACAACCTTCCAATCCAGCAATTTCTTCCAGTAACATTGCGTGTTTGCCTTGTTGCTGGTACAGTTGCATCCATAGTTCTGGGTATGATGATAAACTACATCCGACAGCAAAGCCTCTAATCGAGAGATTGGAGATTTTGAGGAGTATAGAACCACCTCTTAATTGCTGTTGTTCCAAGGTCCACTCTGACCTGAGCTAGTAGTACCTGTTAGGATCCAAGCCATGGGCAAATAATGAACACCCAAACAAAAACCTATTTATAGTAGAATTACCGACAAGATATTTTATAGCAAAATGACCAACAATACATTTTCTGTAGTTGAAGCCATAAAATTGCATTGAAAATATTTAGATTTCGGCATTAAATAATCCATAGAGGTGTTGATATGCCACGAAACAAAATCTTCCAACCAATAATAAATACTTAAATCAAAATGACCAAAAATACATTTTATCTTTAGTTGAAGGCATACAATTGTGTTCAAAATATATTTAGTTGAAGCCATAAAATTGTGGTCAAAATATTTAGATTTCAGCATTAAATAACCCATAGAGGTGTTGATATGCCACTAAACAAAATCAACCAAGTAACAGCTAAAACAGATAGCATATATGAGTTGAAGAGAAAATAATAATATAATGAAGACATGTCAAGAAAATCTCAACCGAAAAAAAAAATCCATGAGAGTGCAGGCCAGGGAAATGAGCAAAGGTACTTACCTTAAGTTGCAAAAAAAAATATATTTACTTCCATGACGTAGCTTCTCCGTCAGATAACTTACATAGTATAACAAAGGGTAAATAAAAAAAAAGAGGAAAAAACATTTCCTTTTTAACCACTTCAGTGATCATGTGATAGATAACAAGTCACGCGACCTTGTAACTATAAAACATTGATAAAAAAAAAAAAGGTAACATCATTTAGTCGACCAGAACAACCATCCAGGTAAGTACCTTACTCCTCCCATCTGAACCGTCAAGTTTCCCACAGATTTTAACATTCAACATGACTTCAAACAAATACTAGAAAGAACTATAATAGTTAGTGGACTTTGAAAATCTAATTTCCAAACTGTTTCCAAAGATTTTGTAAATTACAAGCAACAGTAACACTAATTGTTTCGCCAATGAATATCAAATTGTTTCCTTTACAAATACAATTTGACCATTCATTTAACCCTTGTTTATATTCCGAGTATCTTGCAAAAGAGAAATAACCGTTTCATTTAGAGTTACTTTGCATGCAATTTCACACAAAAAAATTCAGAAAAAAGAAAATGAGCACTGACCATCTGCTATGGTAGAATTTTTCCTGCAGTATAATATATATTCTATTCCACAAAGTCCATCAATTCCCTTCATATTCCATCAGTAAGGAAGAAGTTTCACTCAGCTTCTTCCCTGTAACTGTTACTTTGTGAAACAAAGGATGCTTCTCCGATCCCTATGATCTTAACCTCGTCAAGTCTAGTGTCAACAGTTATCTATCCTACATATCCTCATAATAGGCATGTCTCAGCTTCTTCCTTTTATACCCTTAAAACAACCTCATTAAGTAACCCTCTACCTTGAGTGGCTCTTTTGCCTTGTACCAGGTAAGTGCTACTTTAAAAAAAAAAAGAAATTTAAACTGTAACTGACCATCAGTGGAACTCTCAGAATTGGTCATTTTAACAGTTTCTTTTTTTGACTGCTTTGGTATCACGGTGATTGGTTTGGCTTGGTACAGTGTGCCATTTTTCTGGGTAGGGCTTTTTGGATCATCTTCATCATCCCTGGAAAAAAATTAAAAAAAGAGAGATGATAATTCATTCAGACTAAAATTCACATCTCTAGTTTTGATAATAACATTTCAACCATTATGCACTCCATTATTTCAAAGTTCTGAAACAAAACATCTTATTTCTTGCTCTCTAATTCCTTTGAATATCCGAGACCAATAGACTCCCCAGCCATTTTTCAAAGTTCTGAATTATTTCAATTATTCTATGAATAATTCAGACCAACATTCTGATCTTAATTTCATCATCTTCATCAGGTGTCTAATAATTTTTAATTTTTGACCAATTTTTAATTCCACGTGTCCCAAACAAAAGAAAAAAGATTCAAAACTTAAAAAGTTAAAATACAATCAATAGTCAAATATCTATATATAAAACACAGTGTCACACATTATGAAATGGACAAAGTCCAACAATTATTTTAAGACATTTTTATGTTTATACATTCTTTTTATAGATACAAATATTTAAGTAAATGCTCTGTTTATAATAAACAGTATTAAACAACATTTACCGGCCTGAATGTCCGAGAAATTTTCATAGAAAATATTCGTCCTCCGACAGGAACCGAACCTATATCCTATACGGAACCGCCATTTAGCTTGACATGCCTTAACCGATTTGGCTACAGAGGAGCGTTCAGTTAGCAAGGTTGAATTTACTATCTTTAAACTTCAATCTTCCATGAATCTCTCACGTACATTCATATCTGCTCAAAGCGCATCCAAATGTAAATAGATATGAATGTACGTGAGAAATTCATGGAAGATTGAAGTTTAAAGACAGTATATATGCATGTGTTCAGCTATAAACTGAGCTCTATACACATATACAGAGATATAAATACACACTCATTCATGCTCATATATTTATTTTTTTGATAAAAAAATTTGTTTAACA